>CM040466.1:4704330-4762808 GCA_022758105.1 Pangasianodon gigas
ACACACACACACACACACACACGCTCTCTCGCCATCTCTCTCTTCTTCTATGTCTCACTCTCTCTTGTCATCTATCTCTCTTCATCTATTTCTCTCTCTCCTTCTGTCTCCCTCTAATCTAAGGCTTTCTGTCCATTTATGCCTCTCTGCCTCTCTCACTCCCTCTTTCTCCAGCTATGTTTCTCTCTCTCTCTCTATCTATCTATCTCTCTCCATCTGTCTTTTCCTCTATTTCGGTCTCTTCATTTATTTCTCTCTCTCCTTCTAAGTCTCTTTTCCTCCTCTCTCTCTCCTCTGTCTCCCTTTACTTCTGTCTCTTTTTCTCTCTCCTCTATGTCTCTCTTTCCCTCTATGTCTCTCTCCAGGATTCATGGAATAACAATGAGGAAGTGGAAGACGTGGATGAAAGCGTGATGATAGTGACATCAGTGATGCCATGGTAACGGGAATAGACTGGTCATACGTACAGCGCCTCATAGTGCCAGTTCACTGCATAATTCAGATCGTACACTATTAGAAACAGAGGTTACATATAGAACTCTAAAAGGTTTGTCTCATTGGGTCGAACGTAGCGTTTGTATATCACAGAGGGTTCCAAGTAGAACCTTTGGGAAGCTAGGAATCCTTAAGTTTCCAAAGAACATATAAGGAATTACTTTTCTATCCTTTTTTCCTTCTCCAAACTCCATTTGACTTTTTCCCAGGAAATAAGGCTAGTTAAGGGAACTTAATTAAGGGAAGGTAAAGCATGATAGAGAAGTGTACAAATGTTAACTGAAAGAAGGACAAATTGCTCAGATGTTGTAATGTTGTAAGAAATCCATGTTCATTAGGACCCTGTGTAATCATGTCATCCAGGCAGGAGGACCTCCTCCCACACATACACAAGAGAAATGGACATGGATGCCTACACAAAAGTCTTTTGTTCACTTTGTCAGAGCATGTAAAGCTCATAAAAAGCTACTTTAAGCGCACTTTTACAGTTCCAGGCCTGAGTGGCTATTGCTTCTGTTCTACTTTAGTCAACTTCGAACTTTCATGCAACATTTTAGAACTGAAATTGCATCACAGAAACAACAGCGTACAATAGCGAGTAGTGTTAGCAACAAGATAACCTGCAGACAATAGCGAGTAGTCTTAGCAACAAGCTAGTCAACAGATAATAGTGAGTAGTGTTAGCAACAAGCTAGTCAACAGACAATAGTGAGTAGTGTTAGCAACAAGCTAGTCAGCAGACAATATCGAGTAGTCTTAGCAACAAGCTAGTCAACAGACAATAGTGAATAGTGTAAGCAACAAGCAGAAAATAGACAGTAGCATTAGCAAGACAGTCAGCAGACAATAGCAAGTAGCATTAGCAACAAGCTAGCCAGCAGACAATAGTGAGTAGTGTTAGCAATAAGCCAGTCAGCAGACAATAGCAAGTAGTGTTAGCAACAAGCTGACAATAGTGAGTAGTGTTAGCAACAAGCTACTCAGCAGACAATAGCAAGTAGTCTTAGCAACAAGCCAACTGGCTAATGTTGATGATTACCTGGTCAGAGCAGTGATTAGGATGTTCAGTGTTATAGATTTCACCATGTACTGTGTCTGTATATGAACTGCTCTAAAGCTAATACTGCTATCAACTCATTTAAAAGTAGAGAAGAGGATCTTTACGCTGTTCACAGTGTGAGCGGCCATGTTGATCTGACGTCACTCTGTGAACAGGGAAGGAACGGGTAGTTGAGAAGTTGACGAGTTGAAATTTCACATTGAGCGTGGGTTTTCAGTTGTTTTTACCGGTTGCCACTTGACCTTGTACGCAGCGTAGGACTTCAGATCTTGGCACATCACTAACAACTTCCCACAGATGAGATATTCAGCAGAGCTGAATATGAACAGAAATTTTAAAAATAAATAAATAAAAAAACACACTCTTACACATCCTCTCATCTGTATGAACCCATTTCCATTGTTCTAAACTAAAGTGTAGGCTGATGGCTTCTTTGAGATGTGAAAAACTAGAACAGGTGCTTCTCTGATATCTGTGACCAAAAATTGAAATGCTGTAAATATTCATCTCATAGGCTTTTTTTTTTTTTTCGATGTCTAGCACTGATGTTGCTCTCATTGCTTAAAAATGTTCAACAACATCTCAGCCAAGACAAGGACAATACCATGACTAAAGAGTCTGAGACCAAGAGAAAAGTTATTTTTCTTTTCTTTCATTGAAAATCTCAGTTTTTATTTGTAAGATTCTGACATTGGGCTTTCATAACAGCTTCGCAAGCTAAAGCTCCAACAGCTAAAGAATGTGTTATAAAGGCCCTATGTAGCTCCCCTTGAAAAACAGTGTTTTAATTCAAGAAGACTTCTATACTCATAAGCTAAAGTGCTTTAGGCGCTAAATAAAAGGGCTATTCAATGCTTATGAATGTGTTATAAAGGCCCTGTGTAGCTACACTTTAAAGACAGTGTTTTAATTCAAGCATAAGCTTTTCATAAGTGCTTCAACAGCTAAAGAAAAAAAATATGCAAAGCTTATGAATGTGTTATAAAGGCTCAATGTAGGTACTCTTTTAATAAAGGGTTCTGATTCAAGAAAACTTCTATACTCATAACTTAAAGTGCTTCAACAGCTAAAGAAAAGTTTATGCAATGCTCTTGTATACTCTTGTATAAAAACACTTCATTTGAGTGGCACCTACATAGGGCCTTCATAACGTATTCATAAGCATCGACTGATAATAGTAACTGAGGGTTCTTCTGTTATCGCTTTCGTGTATGCGCAAAGTGATGAATTCAATAAAAATGTATGTCTTTTCATAAGTTTTGATATGTGCCATTTATAAACCCTTCAGTATTCCTCCTGCAGAATGTGTTATGTGTTATGAATGTGTAATGTCACCTCAAAAGTTGTCATAAGCCGTTCATAAATCATCCAGCATAAAGCTAGCGTAGCAGGAAATCTGGTGCCTTTTTTAAAAAATGACCCTGAAAATAAATAAAAATTGTAATCTACTCTATCTATCTATCTATTTAAAGGTAGAAGCTTCTTTGTCTTGAACATCTATGAGACTTTTGGTCAAAATCAAGACAAGACAAAGGACCAAGATATTGCTATTGATATTTTCTGAAAAATAACCCAGCATCATCTTTGTGTTAAAAAAAAAAGAATACAAAAATATAATATGAATAATTCCTGCTCAGCTGATTTGATGTGCTCGGTGTTTCTCTCAGCCTCCAGACTTCAGCTAATCAAATGGAGATGACTTAGAACTGAATTATGCAAATGTCTGAATCCAACTTCCTGTTGTGCCTGTTATGTCTTGGGTTTATTTTCTCCACGAGTGCTGTTACACTCGAGACAGCGGGGATAAGCAAGAGAAAAAACACAAAACAGGCCAGAAATGGTGATTGGTTGCTGGGGTACTTTTTACATTTTCATTTTTTTCATCCTCTATTAGCATTAATGCAATGTTTGGAAGCTTGTTTTTGGAGTTTTGTCTCTACAGTGTTCCACTTCCTGTGTTGTTATTCTTTAATTTCCACCAGATTGCCAATCCATGTTGATGCATCATAAATACATGGAATAGAGCAATGAAATTATTGTAAAGTAACAGAATTTCAGCTACCTAGAGAGCAGGAACAGTCTGACAACTAAACTATTACAGCTCCAGTCCTATTAAAAGGTACACTAAGCTGGATTTTAAGACTATATCCTTTAAATTCTGGTCCCTGGAGGACTAGTGGTTAGGCCTCGGTGCTCTCACCGCTGAGTTCTGGGCTCAATTCCCGACCAGGGAACCAACCTCAGCCACTGGAGTTGCACAAGATAGTGTGTGCCAGTCCCAAGCCTGGATAAAAACTGGGGAGCGTTGTGTCAGGCAGGTCATGCGGCATAAAAACTGTACCGAACCAAGTATGTGGATCAATGATCCGCCATGGCGACCCCTAACTGGAGCAGCCAAAGAAAAAAAATCATTTTGAAAAATCTGTAAAAAAAAAAAAAATGGAATTTGATTTAGTAAAGAACGTGTAACAAGTCAGAGTTATTGTGTCATAATCTATAAGAGCCAATCATGTTCCAGTATGCAAATGGGTTCTCTTTTTACACCAGTTAATTCACCAGCATTGTGGTGAATTATACAAAATAAAAATTCGAAACTTCTGTGGAATACTTGTTTCTAATCAAGTAAATAACAAACAAGTGGAAAATCTTTTTCTCACTGCTAAGCAAACAGAGTTGTGAGTGAATTTGCATTTGCTCTCTGTGACAACATGCGATTTAAAGCAAAGTCTCTACAACAAATAATTTGTAAAGTAAATAATAAAGAAAAATCGAGTACATTTTTCAGCATTATTTCATGTTGTAGGCTATATCTATCTATATACGCCAATCTCAGCAAGTTAAATAATGAAATAAATATTATTTTTAGAAATATTAATTATAACAAGATCCAATGCCTAGTTTTTTGGTTTTATTAAGTATACAAATGTATGCATATTCAATTAGATGAAGCCTCATTTGCATAAAAAATGTAGATTTTTGGTATTGTAGATTTTTAGAAATCAGTTTGCAAAGATTCTGTCAAGGTTAGTTAGTATTCGTGATTTTCATGATTTTTTTTTTCTAGCTTGTTTTTTGGGAATTTTCTCACTCCTAAAGCCATGACATTGTCCAACTTCTCGCTATGACATAAGCAACAGAAATAAATAAATTTTTTTTTTTTAAATAATGCTGTTTACCAGTGTTTGGTCTGGTGGTTAGCTTGACAAATTTCTTTATGTGTCATAAGTCCTTATTTATTTTTCATTTTAAAAATATCTCTTGCTTATATGTTTCGATTTTCTATATATTTTTTGGTATTTAAAGGTGGCTGTCTAGACACTATTGTCAAACACTTTCTCTAACGCTTCTACTAAAAAAAAAAAATCTAACACCCTCAGAGATGTGAACTACATGCAGGTAATTTGCATAATCTGAACAGAGAGCCCAGAAACCTGACTAAAGCAGGGGCGTAACCCAACTCTGAATATGTGTAACTTTCCCTGTCTAAATATTGACGTAATGTTTGGACTTAACTCTGAATACAGCCCAGTGAGCGTGACTCTAGATCTCAGATCAGCGGTGTCAATCTGGCGTCCTATAGAGCACTGAACAGCTTGGGATCTATTAGTAGTAGAAGTGTTAACCTCTAGGATCGGAGGGGCTTCATCAGTTCTAATGAATGGTGGGAAATTCCCATGCATGTAAATCTCTCTGTAGCGATTCACACCTTTACCATCATGAACCTCATTAAGGTCACAGGTTTTAGGACAGCAGTGTATTCATTTCTAGAGATGTGAACTGGTGTGGATTTTAGATCAGCAAGTGGTCTTAGAGTCCCTCTGTACTCTGCATTTTAGTATCTTTCCCCCTCTAACACACTTGCTTCCAGTTAAAACGTAATTATGAAACCGATGATGAGCTGAGCCTGTTATGATACACCAGAGAAAATGCTAAATTTGCAGTCATGTGTTCTTCTGGAGGAGCGCCGAGAGCCACCGTTCTGTTTTGTCACTGAGGAGATCTGGACTGATTTTCTTTTACACAGGGTTATTATTTGCAGGTTTATAGCCAGAGGCTCTAAACACATCCCAGTTTAGAGCTCCGGTGTTATGCTCAACCCCGTTCCTGGAGATTTACAACCTTGCAGAGTTTAGTTTCAGCTAGCTTCCTCTAACAAGATGCTGCTGAAGATTAGAATATAAACTCTGCATGACTGCAGCTCTTTATAATTAACACGTAATCTTCGATGGCGTTCAGGATTTTTTTTTTTTTGACCTAGGGTTAGGGTTAGGGTTACCCTAACCCTAGTTATTAGTTTAAACTTGTCATTAACATGTTGCTCAATTTATACTTTGCGTAACAGTTTCCCACATTTCCCACACTGCCACTTGACTACCTGCTGATAGCGGTGCAGTGGGATTTATCCCTTGCTTCATCTTTACCTAAAAAGAGCGATGCAGCGGCGCTTTAGTTCTTCAGTCTGTCCAGCTCCCTCATGCTACTCATCTGTACACTCTGCTAAAACAGAACAGCTTCCGAAGTTTCAACTTTCATGCTAATACCACCGTCAACACCATGTATGTTACCGAAGCATTCAGGCCCTCACGACCAGACTGTGCAATAGTTTCTTCCCCCATGCTATCAGACTCCTCAATACTTAGAAACTGGACTGAAGGAACACACACACACATACATATATATACACACACACAACTGAGCATCCTCCATCCTCTTTGCAATTTTTTTTTTTGCAAGTTTTTGCACACTATATTATGCTGCTACAATATTTACTATACTGTACATAGGCTGCTACTCTTATGTTTACACTATTTCAGCTACTTATATTGTACTCTTGTACTCTTTGCACTATTCTCACTGGATTCACTTTCAAATAGAACTGTGTACTGGTCGGCGCTACACTGGGACTTACTATGCCCATTGTCTGTCCCAGTAGTCATTGTACTGTCTTGTACTGTCTTGTGCTGTCTGCACATGTTTGCACTTGTGCACTTCATGTATAAATTATGTAGTCCCTTGTAGTTCTGTGTTGTTCTATGTTTGTCTTATGTAGCACCTTGGCCCTGGAGAAACGTTGTTTCATTTCACTATGTACTAACTGGCTGTATATGGTTGAAATGACAATAAACTCCGCTTGACTTGACTTGATGTACCTACATTGATATATCTGTATCTTTATCAGCATGTCAATTTGGACAGGATATAGTATATCACCTGAAGTTATTTCCATTGTCATTTTGCAGAAGATAAAATACGTTGAAATCGGTTCAGACAGGAGAATACACAGTCTGTACTGATATGACTGACATGGGTTTCCACTGATGACTAATAAAAAGTAATCCAGTCTGAATAGTGTTAATGTCACACTGTTTCTCAGGCCGTGTCTAAACCGAACACTGACACGTCTAACAAAAGGAGAAGAACAACGTACACCTCATTCATCACGGTTCTTTAGGACTTCGGACAGCTCTAACTCCTTCACCTGCAGGAGTGCCGAAGCGCACTGCAGTAGCAACTCGCATGCACACAGCTGTAGACAGCAGACGAAATGGACAACCATTAAACGCTGCCAGCATCGCAGTGTGATAAGTTAACAGCAGGGTGATGTGAAACAAGGCTTTACGAATCCGGTAATGTGAAGTGCAGAAGGCTGAAACCCTGCCGTGCACGTCTTCTACTTTCAGCAGAGTGAAGTACAAGTTAGGAGATGAACCAGCGAGACAGGAGAGAGAATGAAGAACGAATGATCAGGGGATGGTTTTACTCTTGGCAGGCTTAAAGTAATTGGTGTGAGAAACGTGGTTTGCGTGCTTGTCCATGCTGAAGCAGAGGAACTCATGAGGGTGTGACGAGAAGGCCTTGGTGTTGGTGTAAAAGAATTACATTTAACCCTTCAACTCTCAACAAGACTCACTGGATCACTGGATCCAGACTTACATTCTTCACTCCTGTATCTACATACAATTTTTAACACTGTCACTGTAGTTATGGAATAATATGCTTCTCGATGAATAGTCTGAGTTTGAGGGTTTAAATAAAAATAATTAACATTTGAAAAGAGAACAGTTTACCACTATAGTCCATTCAAGAAAAGATTTTTAATTTCAATTTTTGCTGTTATGTCCACTTTGTGCAAGCCCATTATGCTTTACTTGATAACATCATCCCTCTTGTTGATAAGGAAACGTTAGGAGACAAAACAGCGGAGCTAAAGAAAGAAAAGCACAAAAGCCTAAAGCTGAGGAAGAGAAAATACTGACGATGTGTAAGGATTTTTGCCTAGACTTTAAAGAATATCAGAATTTTTAATATATCATGATTAAAAAGAAAAAAAAGTTATGATCCTGATTGTGGATATTTGGATATTTTATTAAAGGTGCTAATGCCTGATCTTACTAAAGTACAAACACTAACTAACTAACATTTTGTCCAGCGTTACCCCAAATACATGCCCAGGCAAATAAATAAGAAACTGATGCAACACAGGGACTAACATGAAAAAAAAAACAAATTATAATACTTTCTGGTTGAATAGTATTTAAGAAACGAAATAATGGAAACATCTGGAAATGAGGAATGACACGGGAAACTGGTTGTCAAGTGTTAGACTTTCCTAATTCAGATTCCATGCGATAGAGCAGATTTCAATCATGCTAACAGAAGACATTGATTACAAGTGCAAAGGGTTAAAATCGTAAGATGTTTAAAATGACAAACTATAAAGAGGGTTGAAGTGTTTCTGTAGCGTCAGGACTGTTTTTTGAAGTGCTCCTGAAAGTCTCCTATTAGAAATTAACTTGTAGAGCATCAGGTAAAAATAGATTGGACCTTTAGATGACCTTGAATGTGGACTCTTTGTCTCTTTTGCACTGCACAAGTCACTGAGCTCAACACAGTGAAAATCGTCTGTGGCACATCCCATTGAGGATAATGGCTTTTTCTGTGAATGATGTGAAAGCCACTTTATTAGGAACATCCCTAGTAATGAAATAAATATTTTGCTGCTATACATCAATCTCAGAAATCACCTCCATGTAGTGAAGGATATGACAGGAATCTGTTGTAGCGATGGTGAAGAACTTGTCAAAGGGTTGTGTAAAGATGAGCATTTTGCCCTGGTGCTCCAGTGTTCTCTTTATGGACTTAGCGACAGGTTTGAAAATCATCCACAGTTTATTATTCTGCATTTTGGCAAAAAAAAAATGCGTTGTGATTTGAGACACATACTTCTGATCTTAGAAATTTGAATAATATATTGGCAACACCAACGCAAGGTGATTTCTCTGCTCATCAAATGTAGGCAAACATCACGAACTAATAGTAAACTATAAATTTAAAAAAATAATAATTTTAAGAATGTCCTTTGTGAGATTTGAGGATCAGGATAATTCCTGGTGTTAATCTGGCACTGATCCTGTCCTCTAGGTAAGCTTCTGTTTCAGAAAATAGTCACCTTCTTAAAAAAAAAATAATAATAATAATTGTTCCACTGGAACTCTGTTCTTTCTGAATCTTTCTCTTTCTTATCTCCTCCATACATCCTCCCACCTGCCTCCCTCTATCTCACTCCCCTCGCTCTTCCTGCCTTTCTGCATTTTCCGATTGTCGCGCTTTTCATTTTGCCTCCTCTGTATTGGCTTTTGTTTTGGGAACAAAGGGCGCGTAATGTCCTCGTCTTTTCCATCTGTCACTCAGCTGGGGGGGAATGACTGAGAGGTGGGAGATGACGAGAGAGAAAGAGAGAGTTAGAAGGAAGGAAGAGACCATTTGATTTCGGAGCACTGGTTAATTTTTCTCAGCTGTCTGTGTGACTGCTCTATACACCGAGGTATGACGAGGGTTCGATGATCTTGTGTGCTTTGTCACGGAAATTTGCACTATGGTGCTGCTAAGCTTCCAAAAAAGTTACAGTTTTAAATATTTCTTTCTTAGATAGATAGATAGATAGATAGATAGATAGATAGATAGATAGATCTCTTTATTAATCCCAGAGTGAAATTCACAATTGTTACTGACCACGACAAACAAAATGCAGTTTATTTGGTACTTTTATGAATTGAACATTTAATTTGTACCTTTTCTTACAACTTTATTTTTTGAAAGGAGTCTCCAGTGTCAACGCTTTGTAACAGTCAGAGATTTTCTGACTAAGTTTTTCAGCATTCTTTGTGCACTTTTTGACCTGAATGACTGATGAACGACTAGTGAAAGAACAACTGTTAACAGCTACTATAACGGAAGTGATAACTTGTTTTGCAGCTGTTCCACAACATTAAGTGCACCTATAAACGGATAAATTTTTTTTTGAAAAGTACAATTTTTGGAAAATTGCTGTGCTATAAGAAGATTAAAACACTTCGAGACATACTTCGATAGGTAAATAATCAACTTCTCAGGGTGGAACAGTAACATGATTTCACATCTGGCCACATCACACCAACACACTATTGTCGGTTATTACAACAAAACACCCCTTCATGTTTCACTCCTTACCTTACTGATTAATGGATGTAAATGACATCTTTAGAGGTATTAAACGTTAATCACCTATCTTTTTTGTAATTAAAGTTTCAGTTCGGCCTGCTGGTCAGTAATCAAAACTAATGATATACGACATGTATCACATATCACCGTGATCTGTTGTCATATATGGCAGCACACGGGATGAGAATTATGATATAATGTTGGATAATTTCCTGTGCAGCACGATGTGTAGTTGCAAACGTTAATTATAAGCAGTGCTCAATTACGCTTTCAATCTCACTGCCCCGATATGAGCTCCCGTTTCTCCAACAGCACAGCAGCAGACAGAAAGTCTTTCATGCCTTCTGTTCATTCACTACAAACCTGCTCCACATTTACAACACAAACACTTGTGGAAAATCTTTGAGCAGCAGGACAGAAATGATCCCTGACAGTCATGACCGGCTGGTTTCCTGCTGCTGACCGGTGGGGAATCAGTGTGAGTCACACTACACAACCTGTAATGCTCAATGACATGCAACATACCGGCAAATCTGTCAACTAGGAAAATCCACTGCTAAAGCTGTCCTATGTTTCATTTAGCCTGATGAAATCTGTGATTATTAGCAAAACGTTGATAATTTGGGTAACTGGAATCTTTATACTGCACATATATGGCTGACCACATTTCCCTTGACGCTCTTTCGCAGCCTGGCTGTCGGACTGAGATGAGCCGTGATCAATACCGCACCATCAAAACACATCGCTTCACCACTGTGAGAAAGAAAGAGCAATTTCCTCACATCTGCCCTCCACCACATCTCATCACCAACAATCACTTTCTCTATCTCTCTTTATCCTTCCTTCTCTCTGTATCTCACAAACACACTATGTTATTTTCTCTTTATCACAACATGGACTGCCTATCTTTTCACTCTAAACCTTTGCTTTATCATAAATGAGGATTTATTTCAATCAGTTCATTCCTTAACTTTCAGCCCTCTTCGCAGTATTATATTTCTTTGTACCACAAATCTGTTGAATTCTCGATGTTGCTTGGTCAGATTGGTTGGTGTTAATTAATTTCCTAAAAGAGCAGCTCTTTAGAGGTTTATATCAAATTAGAGGTTTATATTAATGCCCATGGTCTAATATGGTAATGTTTCTATAGAAGCTACTAATTCACAGAGACTTGTATGGCCGAGGCATTTAGCAGTGAGTGGTGTATTTATTTTTGGGTTTGGAATATTTAACAGTGAGAGGTGTATTCAGGTAGGTAGGTCGATAGATAGATAGATAGATAGATAGACAGATGTACTTTATTACCCCTCAAGGGGAATTATTTTTAGATTAGGGACATTTAGCAGTGAGAGGTGTATTTAAGTAGGTAGGTAGATAGATAGATAGATAGATAGATAGATAGATAGATAGATAGATAGATGTACTATATTAGCCCTCAAGGGGAATTATTTTCGGGTTTGGGACATTTAGCACTGAGAGGTGTATTTAGATAGATAGATAGATAGATAGATAGATATACTTTATTAGCCCTCAGGGGGAATTATTTTGGGGTTTGGGACATTTAGCACTGAGAGGTATATTTAGATAGATAGATAGATAGATAGATAGATAGATAGATGGATAGATAGATAGATAGATAGATAGATAGATAGATAGATAGATATACTTTATTAGCCCTCAGGGGGAATTATTTTTGGGTTTGGGACATTTAGCACTGAGAGGTGTATTTAGATAGATAGATAGATAGATAGATAGATAGATAGATAGATAGATGTACTATATTAGCCCTCAAGAGGAATTATTTTGGGGTTTGGGACATTTAGCACTGAGAGGTGTATTTAGATAGATAGATAGATAGATAGATAGATAGATAGATGGATAGATAGATAGATAGATAGATGTACTATATTAGCCCTCAAGAGGAATTATTTTGGGGTTTGGGACATTTAGCACTGAGAGGTGTATTTAGGTAGGTAGGTAGGTGTACTTTATTGCTCCTCCATGGGAATTATTTTGACTTTGGGATATTTAGCAGTCGGGGGCTATTTATTTTTGGTTTTGGGGAATTTAAGAGTGAGGGGAGTATTTACCTTGGGGTTAGAACATTTAGCAGTCAGGAGGTATTTATTTTTGGGTTTGGGACATTTACCAATGAGGGATGCATTTATTTTTGCATTCATAAGTGTGGGAGTTTTCTGTAAGGAGATGTTTATTTAACATTTATGGAATGAGTCATAGTGCTTAGTAAGGTTTCTGACACAAGAATGTCTTCAAGACATGGAAGGGTTTCGCCCTTTTCAGTTTTCCAGTAACTTTTTTTGTTTTATTAACTTCAAGAGAAAGAAAAAAAGAGAGGTAACAACTCATTACACCTGCTTTAACGTAATTAATAACAGGAACTAACTTGTTTTACTACATTAAATATAAATATAAATATAAATAGATAAAAAAGTACAATGTTTCAGTCTTTAATTTAAAAAAAATGTAATCCTTGGCATATTGTTGTAGTATAAGAGGAATAAAACACTTCAGGACATGCTGTCATGGGAAATATTTCACCTCAGTGTGGTAACAGTATCGCTGCTTTGTATTGGGCCACATCACAACACTCTGTCATTGATTATTTTCCTATAACAACACACCCACAAGTGTTTTATTTCTTACACATACAAAAGTTTGCACACCCTTTACAAAATGAACATAAGGAAATTTATAGCAACAGAACATCATGCGCAGGTTTCACAGCTATTCCTTCACTATCACAAGTAAAGAAACTGGACAGATCTTGTCTGTTAAGATATTAATAGCAAATAATATCAAAATGATTTCAGTTCAAAAGTTTGTGCACCCCTTCCCACTTTCTGAATGTGATATACAGGGAAATATCGTCTAATAACCTTTCAGCCATTCTAACTGCCTCTAACCTCTTTCATAGCCTTTAAGCAGCTTCTGAATCCTCTCAGTTGTGCAGTATATAAATTCTCTATTCTTCTTGATATATTTGTGTAAATGGAGATTGTGACAAACTTCTTTCAAGACTATATGTTTGCTTGATTTTGCCACACGTTAGCATAGAATGATTATTCCAGATCCTAACTTCTAACACTCTCATCTTACTACTGTACAAGTTTCATCCTGGTATATCACCATGTTAATCTTTATAAGATTTCAATGCTGGTTTGTGTTCAAACTGAACCCCTTCAAGGTTAATTACTGTTCAATTCTCACTTAAAGTGTGTGAAAGTTGCTGAATAATGGAGAAAAGCTAAAGACAATTGTCCATTTTGGCTTGTTAGCTCAATATCTTTAGTTTAAATAGAAATACTGCATTCCTCTCACTAAAAAGCTGTAATGCTTTAAACGCAACACGGACGTTTATCTGACAGTATTAAAAGAGTTGGACAAGGGGATAAACTACGCACATCATGCTGCGTGTTGTTTTTGGGAGATTAGTCCTCTCTCAGATGAACACACACACACACACACACACACACACAGCAATGTCAATGTTCATTTGTTTCTCCAAAAAGATTTAGTGCTTAATGTGATTTTTTTTTTCAAAGCTCTGTCATGAGGCTACACTATCTCCTATTAAAAATAGGCAAGCATCACTTCTGCTCTTTATCTGCACACCTAAGAAACCCCTGACCACATTTCACAAAACAGGATGGCCAGAGTTCCAGCACCGTCTCAAAACTTGGTCAAAATAAAACAAGCCATTTATAAAGAACACAAAAAAGGTTTTGACATCTCTGTTGAAGCACAAAGAGTGCAGAGAAGGACGGCTGTAGAACCTTTTGTATTTTCTGTCATGGACACGTCTACACTATACAAAAGACCTACACAACACACACACACACACACACACACACACACACACTGTAGCAGAGCCATAGCAAACCGGATTAGAACTTACTGTACAGCTTCTGAGCTTCTCAGCCAAAGACATGTCTTTACACTCCTGTCCAAAGACTTGGCAAAAATCACTTCATTCAGTCATGCACAGAAATACACACATGCGCACACACACACACACACACACACACACTCTCACACAAATTTACTGTGCAGAAATAATTCAGCATGACGGTAAGATCAGAATACACGCTCAGAGTGATCATATTTTTTTTAAAAATGTAGGCTATATTACATCCTGTCCCATCCCATTCATCAGAAATGTGTGTGTGTGTGTGTGTCTGGGTGTGTGAGGGATTCTATAGGTGCACATACACACTTTAAACCCCACATCTGGGCACTTCAGTCCTCTTTTCAGTATAAGAATAAAGCGAAGAACTGCAGGCTATAAGAGCACTTCTAACCCCTCTCTCACTCTCCGCTCTTCCTTTTCCACTCTCAACCCTTTTAGAAAATCTCTCCGGCCCAATTTGCTCAAATCTCCGCCTACTGCCTTCATCCCCTCAGCTCGCTCTTCTCTATATAAACATATTGGCAGATGAAAAAAAATAACGAGAACCAAAGTCCATCTGTTCAATCTGATAGTTAATATTATATATATAAAAAAATGCTAATTACAGTAGCTGTAATTAAGCAAGCTTGAAGTTTAATAATCTGTTAATAATGTGACTGATAGATCAAGTGGAATTAAAAACCATCATCTTACACATCAGTAAACTGACTGGGAATGAAATTTCTATCCTGTTATACAAGGTCTATTCCTTACACAAGGAAACAATCAGAACAGGAGAATAAACACCTCGGACTGTAAGTTCAAACGATATGTCACTATTTACGCAGGGAAAGTTATGTGTATTCAGAGTTGGTTTACACACCTGCTTAGTCGGTTTCTTGGGCTCCATTCAGAATATGGCATTCAGTTATAAGCCCAAAAAAATGAGGGATAGAAAATGCGGACTGAAGTTTTTTCCTTTGCTGTCAAATGTAGTATGACGTAACAAAGTCAAGAGACAATAAAAAAAAAAAAACACTTATAGTATAGTCTTAGTTGTATTCATCACATCAATTACGACAAATTTGATTTAATTTAACAATACGGCTTCCACCCTTGTTATTTTGCAGCTTATAAAATAGCACTTGATCCAGCAAACACTATTATTTTGCATTTCTTTTTTTAGATCATGTGCGAACAGGTAATTGCGCACACAACTTAATGAAGCCACGAGGCACTAAATCGAGGTTATGAAATCACAATGTGTGTGTGGGATGTAGGGTATTTTATCACCCTTTTAATTCATTGTTTTGAGCTGTCGAATTAATAAAGTAATGTGTTTAATTCAATCTGCTCAAAATAATGTCAAGAAAATGTGCCATCGGTTTGAAGGATAAGCTACTTATTTCCAGCTCACTTTAAGTGTTGCTCATAATTTTATCCATAAACAAATTCACCCTTCTTATTAGTTCCAATGTAGTTATTGAGTAATTCATATTAATTACTAAGTAATATGTTTTAAGATGAGCATCTACATAATAAGCCGGGCCTCTCAGGGGTTAAAAGAAGTAACTTCAAAAGATATGTCACTATTTATGCAGGGAAAGTTATGTGTATTCAGAGTTGGTTTACACACCTGCTTAGTCTATTTCTTGGGCTCCATTCAGAATATGTTAAAAGAACATCTAAATAAAGGTTGCATGAGGAGTTCAAGGGCATCCAATTAATATTTTAAAGCATGACGTGAGACCGATATTCTTCTCACCTTTTGTTCATTTGAAATCAGGTAAAAGGTAAGCAAAATTTGCACTAATGTTCGCTAGTTCACATAATAACACTAAACACTACTCCTCCTGACTTGCACATAAATTTGGTTCAGATTACACGTAAATGGAGATTATCAACAGCGCACATATATGAACGTTCAACTGGAACCTGCAATCAAAAAAACTCCATCTGTTTCCACATTATTTAGCCAACGTAAGCTATACAAAGTTCTTAAACAATCTGTGAAAAGACATAGACCATGCTAACACCAAGTTGCTTGGTGTGTATTAAGTCATCTATCATCTATATAAAAATATAGGCTTAAATATGTAAACTGTGTGCATTGAATTTGTAATCGGAAATGGACAAAAATCTTTACATGTAAACACAGCCAACGTCTTCGAATCTTGATCCTGTAGTTTTTTAAGGAGTTTCTTGATGAGCTGAATAATGTCTTAAGAACATACTAAATATCTTATACAGAATAAATACAAATACTATATAGATACACTGATATTAATGTCAATAATGCGTAGATTATGATTTATTTCTAGTCAAGGTTAGATTAGGTCACTGGTTTTCAGGTAAACAAGTAACGTTTCTAATCTGTACATGCTTCGCACAGGTCAAACTCCTCTCCAGCTTGTTAAAACATCAAACTCTAAAAAGCTGGACTAACAAGACAATTTAGGCAACAGCTTCTGAAATAATAATAAATCAACCAAGAGAGCTGCATTATTAACGCTATGCTCCAAATCCTCTTGCTGCTTGCTGGCCAAAAAATAAAGTCAAGCTGACGGTACATTACTTTATGTCATCCTTAATTCATTTTTCATTAACCACTGTCCAGCACCTTGTTTTCCTCCTCTTTTTCACCTCCTGATCAATGAAGTCCCCTTCAATTTGTCTGAATTGTTCATTCATTGATTCGTTTAAACAAACTTCAGCATGCTAAAGCTATGGGGCCCATTTGAGGGGGTTTGGGAGATGAGATGCACATTGCCTATCAGTGGTTTTAGAGAGTTCTTATATTTTTGCGTTTGGAACTGCAGTGAATTTTCAATCAGCTCCAAAATTATTGGTACCCCTCAAGAGAGTGGGAAAAGTCACTGTTTAAAATGAACACTACTCACAATTAATGCATTCCTTTCCTCTTACAAAAATCATTCCCATGGGACCTTTTTTTAAAAAGTATTTGCACTAAAAACATATGAGGCCAAATTATTGACAACCATAAAAGACATTTAAATATATATATGCATAATTATTATTAATAATTATTATACATGATTTATGTTAACCTGCACAAGTCAGGCAATGGATATATCTCAGCAGTTAAAAACATCATTATGCACAAAAAAAAAGAAGTCTGGAGCATTTACAAGTTTGCCAGAAACAGGAAAATCTTAACCCTCTGAATCTTTTAATAAGATATTGACCCAAAACATATGCCTGAATCAATACAGAAAGGTGTTGCAGGAATACAAAATCCATATTGTTCAGTGGCTTTGAACCTCTGGTGTAAATTGAGGAAGAAAACCCATATGCACAAACCTAAGAATATAACAGAGATTGAAATATTCTGCATGGAAGAGTGGACCAAAATCCCTCTATAAACATCTCCACCTTTGTTAGACATTACAGGAGGACATTACACTCAGTGCTCTCGTTCTCTACAGGGGAGGCTTCACAGAATAACTGTGGTGGTGCCAATACTTTTGAAACCAATGTTTTGCCAAAAGCTTTTAAGAAAACCTTTAACACTTGTAATATTACATGCATCCTCATAAGTTTAAGCTCAAAATATCGGTCTTTGCATGTGTAATTCATTTGATTTCAGATGGTATTTTAATCATTTTTATGAGGGGTGCCAATAATTTTGGAGTTGATTGAATGCCTATGTATAGAGAACTGGTGAGCAAAATCTGCACACACAAGTAAATAAGTTCCCTCAGTAAAATACAACACACACACACACACACACACACATGCGCGCGCGCACACACACACGCACGCGCGCGCACACACACACGCACACACGCGCACACACGCACACACACAGAAAATGTCAGAATTAACTCCTATTCAGCCTCAGGGACAAAGCTGATAACATATCAACAAAACAGCAGCCAAAAGCCACCATCAATCCCTCTGTAAACACGTCTCTCTCTCACAATCCCCCTTTTTTAATCTCTCTTTCTCTCGCTCTGCTCTTCCACTCGCTGCCAAATTGCATCCTTTCTGTAGGCTCCCAATTAGACTGATTACGAGGCTGCAACCCGGTGTATTTGTGTGTGTGAGTAAAGACAAGAGAAAGAAGCATAACACAGCGATTAAAATAAATGGAAAATGAGCGAGAGCAACACTGGAAGCGCTTATAAATCCTTTCATGCAATCCTGTGTGGATCAGATACAGTTCTACAGCGCTAACAGTTCGCTACGTCTATTCTCTGTGCTAATTAACACGTCTAATCCAGAAGGTCAAGCCTGGACAGCGGTTATTCTACAGCTGTGTCATGATACGGCTCCATTTTGAGGGTCGACGGTGGATGGGAAATAGCTGTTTATACACCAGATAAACAGAGAGAATATAATAATTAGAGAGAGAAGAATAGGATCAATAGTGGTCGTCGCTCCAGAAACACAAAATACATTCAATAATCAAACAAGAACAGTGGAAGACAGAAAAACAAGAAAATTAAGAAACCATGTCTCAATTCGTATTGATTTCTAAAGGCAAAAGGTTTCATCTGCAATTTGTTCAGAATCTCCAATTTCATTAAAGTAATTTAATGTTAATTTAATAGGTCTTTAGTAAATAAAGATAAATTAAATCATGTCCTGCATTATTCCGCATTGAATTATAGTCAACTTTATAATTATTAGCAGCCTTTTAATAAAATGGATGAAAAAGTGATGTTTTCTCTCAAAAACATACAGTATGTGGCAACGTTAATATATTTAATATATGTTAAAATATTAAAACTTAAGCTAGATGTAAACAGGTTGTCATCATTGGTAAACAAAAGTTATATTTGCTATATATATATATTGTCTTTATACCACAGTGTTGTTGAATTCTCAAATCTAATTCGTCCGAAGTAGTTGTTTAATTTCCTATAACAGCAACTATTACAGTTTATATTAATGCGAGCTTTCTAATACATTATCGTTTCTATAGTAACAGCATACACTTGTATAGAGGACGCTGTACATAATCCAAGGCTAATAATAAACAGTTACTTAAGAAAGAAAAACGTATAATCATTGATATTGTGAGGTTTTCAGAAAGGAGACGTTTATTTAACATTTATGGAAGGAGTCTCCAGTGTCAGCGCTTTGTAATAGACAAGAAGTCTTCAGCACAGAGGAATTTCTGTTTTTTCGTTTTCTCTTTAACATTATGAAATGTGTTTTTTTGTCTTATTAACTTCAAGAAAGAGAAAAAACAGAGGCTGGTGAGAAAATTGGTGATTATTTATAACTGCTATAATGTAAGAGATAACAGGAACTAACTTGTTTTGCGGACATTCTACAAGACCCAAAAAATTTTAATTCATAATTTGTTACTCATGTAAGAGAAATAAAACACATTTGGACGTGCCGTTATAGGAAAATAATCCACTCTGATGAGGTACAAGCCCTCTGCTTTGCATTTAAATTCTTACCTAAATTCTGTGTCCTGTATTTCTGGGGTATTTATATAAGGTTGCACACAAGTAAAATCTCTTTTGCTGTGTCTCAAATCGCCTACTTATACTATGCACTAAAAGTATTTACTCGTTTTGTGAAGAAAAAGTACATACTTTTGATTGGGTAGCAAAAGAGTATGCAAGTACTGGGACATACTAACATGTCATGTAACGTAAGAGAACGTTGTTGCCTAGTTACGCACACTTGTCACGGTAAACAAACTCCTCGTTGCATTTCAGCTTTTTCTTCATTCATTATTCCTTATAGAATTTATACTACATCATTTAATTTACCATCTACCACAATTTATTTTTCTTTAATATTGGGCAATATTAGCTGAAAAAGTGTCCATGGATCCACACTTCGAAAATCCACACTGGAAATAGTAGACCATCTGGGTATCTTTGGGATACTCATTTCAATATACTATGGTTTGGGACACACTAATTCTAATCTCGGATACTATTTAGGTTGGAAAGTAGGCGAATTGAGATGTAGCATTTGCATTCAATCACCAAACCAAAGAGATAGATGGTTGTTGACCTGCACAAGTCATAGAACTGATATGAAACAATACGTAAGCAGTTATAATACCATTCAAGAAAATCAGGCCACAATGAACAAGTCAGAAACATAAATCTGTAAATTTGCCCCAGGAATTAGGTGCACGAATGCACAAGGAGGAAGAAAAGTCCAAAGTTCACAGTATCAGAACTGCACAACTTAGTTGATCCTTGTTGTATAAATAAGTTAGAAACTTTAAATCAACTATATAACATAACCAGACTATTACAATCATTAATATAAAACTGGGATTTGCCATGCAGCCGGAACTACTGTCAGAGCCGCTGTTATAGAAAATTAATCAACATCAATCAGATTCGAGAATTAAACAGCGCAGTGGAATAAATTATAAATTATTAAATGCTGAATTTCAGTTCTGGAAAAATGAACAAAACGTTTTCTCTCTCTCTCTCTCATCAGTCAGCTTTCACCAGTTCAATCGATCTTAATTATTCCTAATTACATAAAGTGATTGTGACTGTCATACATCATGAGGGTGTCTCCGTGTGTGACGGTAAAAGATCCGCTGGAGTGCTTTAACAGCACACCTTAACAAACATCAACTGTCAGGCCTTGCAGTTACCACAAGGCCAGTTTGTATTAAATAAAGAATGAACAGATGGCAAGATTATGAGGAATTTAAGAGGAAATTAAAGTAACAGTTTAAGCGAAAATGAAATTTAAACCATTTTCTTCTTACCCTAACTTAATAAACACCAAGATTCTTTTTACTGAGTTAATATGGTGGACATAATATGCCTGACATCGAGTGTTATGAACGCCTTTATATTCATATTTCAAGCAGTGACCCAGCAAACAGCTTTACAGAAATCTGGGTGTAGATTTAGATCCTTAATGAACAAGCCAGAGATGACAGGAGCAAAAAAACGACATAAGGAAGAACCCTTGAGAGGAACCAGTCTCAAAAAGGAACCCATCCTCTCCTAGGTGACACCAGATAGTGGGATTATTAGTCATTACTCTTCTACAATCATATACTATAAACCATGATCAGACGTCCCATATGTCACTGGTTATAGTAGTACGAACAGCGCAAGCTGTAAATAAAAATGTCCTCATGCCGTTATTCTGTGATGTCAGAGACATGAGTCCTAACCCTACACAACCCAGCACACGGAAATCACACACAGCACCATCCACCCAAATCCAGAACCTGATCATTAACTCCTAATCACTTCCTCTCACTGCTCCTCCAGCCCCGAGCCATACAGGACTGAAGAGGCTCTGATAGTCTACCATCTGGTTAATTCCTTGTTTGGCTGCTGATGTTTGCCGGATATGAAATCTAATAAGAAGCGGCTGGAAGCCACTCGTGAGACTTTTTTCTTCTGGCAAACACACAGACGCACACATCGAGCATTTCCAGTTGGCCATGCTGTTTAGAGAAATTCAGTGAAAGACCTTCTGAGAGCAAAACTGTGCAAAACATCAGTAAATCCAGCAGCTCATGAATATTTGAAAATTCCATACCTGAGATTTTGAGTTTTAGAGGAAAGCACGTCAAATAAAAGAAAAGAATCTGTAGCAGGCACAGAGCTGAGCAGGCGAGGGTTAAGAATCTTGGGGAAAGTGTCTAACAGTGGTTCTCTGACCATGCTGAGATTTAAACTGACAACCTTCAAGTCACTGAAGCTGATCTGCCGTTAAAGCTCACTTAATTTTTTTTTTTCATTTTAGGATTTTGCTGCATTTCCCCCTATTTAGTCACATCTAATCTCTGCCCACTAACAAGTTCACCCTCATCGCTAGAAAGCTGAGAGAGTGCAGGCTAAAAAGATTTGAACTCCCAACTATTTAATTTCTAGCACTGAAGCTTTTCTTTTCTTTTTGGGATTTAGCTCCATTTTCTTAAAGTCACTAGTCATTAGTCAATAGTCATTAGCAACTAGCTAGTTCACTCTAATTGAAGACAGCTACCAATCTGCAAGGTCACAGGTTAACATGTCCTCAATCAACCATTTCAGTTGCGAGCACTAAAGCTGAATTTCCTAAAATGCATTGATTTTGTTGTTGAGGGGATTTTTAGCCCCATTTTCCCCCAATTTAGTCATTTCTAATTCCCACTAGCTAGTTTACCCTTTTCATAACACAGCTTCCAGTCTGCGAGAGCAAAAGGCTAACATGTACTGGGATTTGAATTCCCAACCTTTTCAGTCACGAGCACTGAAGCTGAATTGCCACCTAAAGCACAGTGAATTCTTCTTTCCTTTTTGGGATTTTTGCTCCATTTCCCTCCAATTTAGTCACTACTAACTCATTCACTCTCATAGCAAAACATGAACTTGAGCATAGGCTAACTATGTCTTTGGATTTGAACCTGGGATTTGAACTTCCAATCATTTCCATCACTACCATTACCTCTTAAAACTCATTTATTTATTTTTTTTTTCTTGGGGATTTTTTTTAGCCATGTCCTTTGAATTTACTAACTAGTTCACCCTAACTGACAACATCTACCAATCTGCAAGGGTGTAGGCTAAGACCTACTTCCTCCAAGAGATGTTAAACCATTGCATCTTTCAGAAATGCTGCTTATGCAATGGCAGGAGCATCTACCTACCTAGGAGAGTGAACAACAACGTGACCTGACATGTGAACAAATATATTAATTCCAACTCACAGTGCAGCTTGGATGAGAACACTAACTGCCCAAGCTATTAGCTAACGTTGATTTGATTGGCAGGTGAGAGAGGAAAGCCATAACGGCATGGCCAGTTCTCTTGGACTCGCAACCATTCTTGGGATTCACTGCAAATGCAAACCCTAGCTTCTTCAAAAGCCGTCTTGTTCTAGCTCTCTACCTTTCTGATGAGTAAACACAGAATCCCAGGATGAAGCAAAGGATCATCTTTGATGAAGTTTCTCATCCCAGGCAGATTGGTTTTGATAGCCTGAACTGGTGGGCACGTGTTCGAGAGGAAGCTCTGAGGAACACCCACACTGACACGGCTCCACCTGAACAGATGCAGATGCCAACCGGTCACAGGAGGGCCTTCCATTTTGATATCCGTCCAACGCAGATGACATCAGCACTAATCAACAAAGCAGGACGCAGCAGATGGTGTGTATGAGTGCATGTGTCATCAGTTATACACCTCACCCAGCCCACTCTTTCACCCCAGCAAAAAGTCAGCGTGGAATATCTATACAGGATGTATGCAAAAAAATTTTAACAAACAAGAACTAGAGCTGTTCATTTAGTGTGCCTGGAGTGTATCATTTTTTTCCCTTCTCTCATATTGCTAGCACTGTTTACATTTACAATTATTCATTTGGCAGGGACGCTTCTCACAGAATTTTTTAATGCAAATAACTCAAACTCATAAAAATGCTGAACAAGCACAAAAAAAAAGTCCAAGCACAAGAAGACCTACCCCCTTAATTAAAATTTTAATCCCTTGCAGTAAAATTTGGAATGGCTCTTAGAATTAAAAAATTGTGATCAGGACCATTAAAATATGTGCTTGCTAACATTACATACACTAAATATCATGCTAACATTAGCCCAACTTACCTTGCTAATTACTAGCCACTAGATTGTTAGATATAGGTATCTTTAGTTACAAGTTAAGTTACAAGTTTTGTGTTAGACAATCAAACATTTAACATACATGGATAAGTTTTAACATAGCTAGTCTGCAAGCTGAACCTCCCCATGCTAAAGGTCATTGTATAATTTTGTATTTTGAATCAATCCTGGGAATCGAGTATTCAAGCCAAGTATGAAGATTTCCCAAATTTCCAGCAAAATCTTCTTGCTTCCAGAGCTAAGTTCAAGATATTAGTGTATGAAGACCTAAATGTCTCAACACATAAGTCAGAGCAGGAATATGGTACAGCATAGCAATAATAGAGCAATATGAGAAACTGCAAGGAACACAAGTAAAGCAGTACTTTATGATTTATTGCAGTTTAGGATTTATGGCAAGGAGAATAAGGAGGTTACCTGCATGGGCATCAATACTATTGAAAACACTTTATTATAACTCAAGGTTTTTCACAGCTTGAAATGAGGCAAGTCTGGCACAGCTTGGTGGGGCGGCGGTGCCGTGTCTTTGTACGTTGTATAACAGGAGTTGTTCAAACTACAGCCTGTGGTCGGCTGCTATTTTTACAACAAACCGTGGGCTCTGAAGACAATGTTGGCTTGGTATTAAGAATATTCTTTTTAAAAATCCTGGATTGAACACTGCATGTCGCAATGAAGCATAACCAAATCTAACAAATCTAACAAATACACACATACCAACTTCCAGACACACACACACACAGACACATACATACAATCACACACCCCATACTGTGTGAGAGCGCAGAAAGAGTCTGGGTGATCCATGTCATGCTGCTAGCAAAGAAAGCACAATCTGGTATGCCAATAAATTAAGACTTGACAGCATCTCCGTTTTATACACACACACACACACAGAGAGAGAGAGAGAGAGAGAGAGAGAGAGGAGCAACCACATTACAATCACTTAACATGACCTATGTTCAATACTTTTATACCAAAGTGCTGTTCTTGAATCTGATTGGTCAGAAGGGACTTGTATTGCACATAAACATATTTAAAAAGTGTGTAATCATAGATATGGTGACGTTTTCTGTAAGGAGATGCTTAATACTTAGGGAAGGAGTCTCCAATGTCAGCTGTAACTAAGTTTTCTGACATGTGAAAGTCTTCAAGACAGAAGCGTGTATACTTTCCGGTTTCTCAGTAGCATGACAAGTTGCATTTTTTTTATCATATTCAATTCAATAGAGAGAAGAAGAGAGGGTGGTGAAGGAAAGATTGTTTATAGCTGCTATACCATAAGGGATAACAGGAACTAACTTGTTTTGCAGACCTTAAAAGGAACTTTAAATTGATAAAAACTACAATGTGTTGTTCTTCAGAAAATAGGAATTGTAATGGTTGGCAAGTTGCTGTCGTATGTGAGGAATAAAACATTTAAGGATGTGCTGTTTTAGGAAAATAATCAACTTTAGGGTGGTAACAGTAACTCGGTGTCGCATCCGCCCACATCACACCACCCTAAAGCTGATTATTTCCCTATAACAGAACACTTGACTGCTTGGATGTGACTGTATGATGGTTGCCATGCATGCTGTCATGGTGTATTTCCCCCATCTTCTTCCTCCTCCTGTTCTCAATGACAGTCTAACAGAAGCTGAAGTTTTCCCAAGTTACCAACCACACACACACACACACACACACACACACACACACACACACAAAATGCTTTTCTCTTTTCTGTCACTTAATTAATTACTGTCTCACTACAGTTTCTCCAGTGACACCTCTTCACTCCTTCCTGTTCCTTTCTTTCCCAGAAAACCTTGATCCAAACTGAGAAGAGAAATCTTTTGGACATAAACAAAACACTGAAATACATCAGAAAAACATCACACTGGTTCTGGCATCTTTTTACGTGATGAGTGAGAGGTGTTGTTTTTGCCATGGTCAATCATGCCAGCACTCTGTGACTTCGCAAATCACTGGCTGGGAAGTTGGAAATTTTCAAAGTTACTGTGGAAATGATAAGATAGAAAAATGACTTCTTGTCTGAATGGTCTAAGATCCTAAACAGAACGATGAAGCCAGAATCATTATTACTTACTATGTACATACATAAAGTTCTAAATGTTCTTTCCCAACAGTACCTCAGCAAACACTGGTACATTTGGTAAAGGTTCTTTATCAGTACTTAGAATAATAAAAGAGTAAGCAAGCCTAGCTTAGCTAGACCACAGTAGGTCGATCAGAAATTCGAGAAGTTCTTTACTTCACCGTAGTAACCACAGCAAAACCGTAGCCCTTGAAAAGCATCAGAGACATTTTTCCAGTTATTTTTTTCCCCACACATATTCCGACAAATCAGTTTTCCTAGATATCCATGTACAAAATTTTCGAAATTTTCAAAAATTTTCCCCTTAAATTGCTTAAATCACTTATTGCTCGCTAGTGGACATTCCAAGTTACTCCTGGTTGCCATGGTTTCCTTAGTGAGATAAGATATACCTTTATTTTTTTTTCCCCCTGTAGGGGAAATTCAAGTTGACCGTAGCACAAGTTGGAGGTGTAACATCAAAGAAAAGAAAAGAATTTCCATAAATACCTATACAATCGAAATAATAGAAATGATAGAAATAATAGAAACAATAAAATAGATCTGTGACACCACTAGATCTAGTAACACCAAGCTAGAACAATATGGCTACATACCACACTAGCATGGTAACATACTAATATCTACCTACTAGATACTAAAACATATGTAAAGCCAGCTATTTGACCACAAATCAGTCAGTGTGAGAGTTTGAGACATCCGGAAGGAAATGCTTGGGGCAGAATGAGCTGAACAACTATTGCACTTTGCGATCTCTGCCACCTAATTCTGATCTATTTGGATAAATCAAACGCTTCAAGCCCATAGAAACAAAGCAAGTATCACCGGCTGCTTCAGGAGCTGCGGCTAGAAACAGATATCCAGAACAAAATACAAAGAATTGTACCACTAATCATCACAACCATTTGCATAAAGTTTCCACATTGTGACCCCACCCACTTTGCGTCACCACTGGTTCACGTCCTGTCACTGTAAATCACCAGCGCTCTTTGAAAAACATCATCGCTGTTGGTGTGAATGCAGTGTAAGATCTACTAGTCCATGCTAGAGCTGAAACTTCTCGCAACTCTTCTGAGTTTATTTATGGATTGCTGTATAACGCCACCTACTCTTTGGCTGTCCTCTTCATGTTTCAACAACGGGCTGTCAATCAGTCAGTGAGTGAAAATGCACCTTTTAGACTAATCCAATCTCCAGCATGGCAATCACAGCAAGGTGCAGAGCTGTTTCCTAGGAATAACCTTCCAAGTGTTTCTAGATTAGTTAATCCTTCATAAAGTACCAGGTGCTGGAGTCCCTGAGCGCACTATGATTACCATTTACACCCTGTTTAAAGGAGTTTACTCTCTCATTACACTTAACAGTCTGTTCTCTCGGTGTGTCTCATGGTGCCTGATGTGATCCTAGTGCAAGATCACTGCTGTGGATCCTCCGGTTCCTCCATCTTAGAGCCTTTTTCACATACAATTAATAATCTTACCTGGATGCCCAAAGACTTCCCAAAAAAACTGCTGTGATTAGATGTTCATATTCAAGATTTTTACACATTATCTTCTCACACACACTGTAACATCCTGTATATATCTCCTCTCCAGTCTCATTTAACATGGTAACAGTACACCACCAGAAGGACCAAGGGCAAGGGAATGTAATATTGACACTCCCTGATGCAATCTACTGCAACATTGTTGAATTCTTAATTCTGATTGGTCAGAAGGTGGTGATTCATTTTCTATAACAGCAGCTTTGACAGTAGTTTCGGCTGCAAAGCAAATTACAGGTTTAATAATTAATAATTAATGCTCTCATTCTAATACAGTATGGTTTCTATGGTAACAACTTTCACAGGGACTCATGTGGAAGTCGCGCCACATAAGTAAATTTTTTTAAACAGTGTGGAATTGTTGATATGGTGACGTTTTTTATGAAGAGACGTTTCTTTAGCATTTATGGAAGGAGTCTCCGGTGCCAGCACTTAGTAACAGTCAGAGGTAAATTTTCCACAAAATCTTCAAGACTGAGGAGTTTATGCTTTATCTATTTTCTCGGTAACATGACGATAGATTTCTTTCTAATCTAATGCAATCTCCTTGCATTCAGTTGAAGGATGCACTTCCATTTTGAAATAGTGTTTCTGGCATCGCTGTCTATATTCGCCAGTACCGTGAGACAAACTGTCATTCAGTCTTCTCTATCTGAAGTACTCTAATTTGTACTAATCAGATGGAGAGTCTAATTAATTATGCACTTTCTCACCAACATCTAACACTCTATCACCTTACTACTCTAATTTATTCTCAAAATCTAACTATTTGGTGTCATCCAGGCTCAGTTTCTCTGCAAGGTTTCTTCTTAATGCCATCACAGGAGACTTTCTTTCTTTCATCTTTGGTTGTTTGTTAGAAGCCGAAGTCCATATTTCTGTCACAATGCTTTGTGACAGTGTTGTTAAAAGTGCTACTGACTCGAATTGATTCCCTTCATTTCAGGATGCTTTCATCTGTTACATCAAATATGCACTATAGTCATCGTGATATAGTCATAGATTTCTTTGTTCTGTACTATCCACATCAAATACCTCGATTCCTGTGACCTTCAAGACCCCACGGCCATGTTTTCATATTTCAAACTGTGTTAAGGCCAGGGAGCTGGCTTCTGTATCCTTCAGGGCTGATTGTAATGGTCATTTTATTCCTCTGGTCATTTTAAAAATCTACACCGCGTTATACGTAATTATATTACAGTATCTCTCTGTTTGTGGTCCCAGGGCTTCTTTAACAATATTCATTTTAGATTTTTGAGCAGGAAATACTGTGAGGAATGGAAGAAACTGTAATGACTTATAGCCACAGGCTACTTTTTGATATTTCATCCACATCATTTTTTGAAACTGCAGTCTAAAATGTTGTATATACCAGCTTGAAGCAGAAACTGATCCAAACACTTTCTAAAAATATCAGGTTAGCCATAGCCAATGTTTCTCAGGGTTATGTTCTGTTATGTTGTTCTGTGATGTTTCTCAGGGTGGCACGCGTCATAAAATACCTCCTCTTATTAAACTCTCACATTTAGGTATCTGTAAATTAACACAGCACTTCTAGTAGAGTTTCGAGCAAATCACACATTATTGTATCATGATTTTATTTATAGTGAGGCCATTTATAGCTATTAAACCAGAAAAAAGGTTTCTCCTGAGGTCGGGCTCCCTGGTTCCCTTTCTTTTCCTTTCCTTGTAGGACACAGAGTAGGTGATATATATACACGATAGCAAATACATTTTTAAAAGACTTCCATAATTTGGTGATGATTTAAATACATATCAATTTCTTGAAACATTGGTTTAGATGCTTTTCCGTGATACAAATGACTGAAAAAGTTTCTAAAACATTATCCTGCAAATAAGCCTGGTTTCTAATTGATTTGCAAGTTTTGTATTCATTCATTCATTCATTCATCCATCCTATCAACACTCATGTCCCTAGCACTTTTACACAAGAAATGTAATTTGTGCTGTATTTAAAGAAGTAGTTATATATTCTGATACCACAGTGGTGTTTGATTCTCCATTCTGATTGGTCAGAAGTTATCGTTTCCATAGTAACAACTTAGACAGGGACTTGTTTTTGGTGAACGCTCCGCATAAATGTAATAATCATTGAAAAGGTGAGATTTTTTTTTTTTTTTTTTTTGTCTTAAGAGAGAGAAAAAAAAATGGCTGGTGACAGTAAGCTATGACGTAATTGATACCAGGAATTAACTTGTTTCTTGGACATTTCACCACTTTAAATTTAACTATAGACGGCTAAAAAGTATGACATTGCTCTTTAATTAATAAAACATTACTAGATTTGGCAAATTGCTGTGATATAAGAGTAATAAACACTTTGCGACTTTGCTGTTATTGGAAAGTAATAAACTATGGAGCGGTAACAGTAACTTGTGTCGCATTACACCACCCCTTCGTGTTTTACTCCTTACATACGCATATATTCATATGTGCACAGGGTGAAATGTAGGACTGGACTATCAGTAAATCACTGTTGCTGAAATTGACAGCAACACTGCGTAGCTTAGGCTAGCTTAGGCTGGGAATGATAATATGAAGGTAAGAAAGCCTTAGCACACTGATAAACACACACACACACACACACACATACACATCAGGTAAGAAATTGATATGGGAGCGAACTGGCTTTGGGCAGTGGCAGAACAGAGGGAAATGATACACGGTGGCACAGCAGAAATCACTATATGCAATTTAATACCGGAGATATTAGAGGGAAAAAAACAGATAAAATGGTGAAAGGACATGGAGATTGTACGTGAGGAAGGACTCTGGGATGCAGCATGCAGCACCTCCTTATGGATTTCTGCTCATTTTATATTCTGCGAAGCTCTTCCTTCATTTCACCCTGGCAAAAACAGCAGGAATGATGGCTGAACAGAAGGAGGGAGCACAGTGTCAGGCCGAGAGAGGGAAATGAGGCTGATTATCATTTCAGTGCACACACACTTTCAGAAATGTCAACACAAAAAGTTTAGGGTCAATAAAATTTAATTTAAAAGAGGTTCATTGCTGCCAGGTCCTGCTTTCCCACAGAATTGGGATAGTTTTGTGTTATTGCTGCAGGCTGTTTTGTTTTTCGTAGTTTTTCTTTTGGCAGTTTTCAGGAAAGAGGTCAGGTAAGTGCAGTGTGAACACCGCACGCAAAGTGTTACCAAACTATTTAAAGAAAAATCATGGTTTTGGATGATTTCTCGGGGCGATTTTACACCTTGCTCAAAAATGAGTGAGCACACAGGACCGATTACCGGTTTGTTTGGGGGGAGGGGCTTATAATCACTGGTTTGATTTTTTACATTACATTTACGGCATTTGGCAGACGCCCTTATCCAGACCGACTTACATTCATCTCATTTATACATTTGAGCAGTTAAGGGCCTTGCTCAAGGGCCCAGCAGTGGTAGTGATGGGCTTTGAACTCACAACCTTCCGGTCAGAAGTCCAACATCTTGTCCACTGAGCTACCATTAATTTTACATAGAAAAATTCTTTCCAAATGATGGGTCAGTGGTGTCACTTTTATGCACGCAGGTTCATCCATTTGCTTTTTTTTTTTTTTTTAATTATTATTATTATTTTCCTGTGGTACCAACACTGAAGAAGCAAAGAACACCACTTTTTGGATGTACGGCCATGTAACAGGTGAGCTGCTCAACAACAGCTTTAACACCTCACTAAACATGTAAATATGAAAATAACTTTAAAATGGTATTAAAAATGTATAGAATTGTTGAAATGGTGACATTTTTTGGAAGGAGTCTCCAGTGTCAGCATTTAGTAACACTCAAAGGTAAAGCTGTAACTTTTGATGAGAAAGTTTTCTGCCATGGAACATTAAATGTTAACAGATAATGAATGAATAAATAAATAAATAAATAAATAGTAAGTCTTGGCAAATTGCTGTGGTATAAGATGAATAAATCATATCAAGGGATGCTGTTATAGAAAATAATCAAGTTCGGGGTGGTAGCAGTAACTCTGCTTTGCATCAGGTCACATCACATCAATCAGTCATTGATTATTTTCCAAAAATACCATTCCCCTGTCGTGTTTTATTCCTTTTCTTCCTGGCAGAGGTATATTTTGCATTGAAGCAGCTGCATGCTTCAGAACATCAGTATCAGTGTCACACACACGTTTCTCTCCGACTGAAATCCAACCCCACAAACATTCTTACTTATGGGGATTAAAAACGTACAGACGCATTACATAAACGACAGACTTGCATGCTGTCTGAATTACAGAGGTGACTACGGCGGTCATTCATTCTGTGAGGCAATTTTAAAAATGCAGCTGATGTTAAATGCTTCCCTTCCTCCCTCACTCATTATTAAAACCCCAGCCATCGCTTCAGGACACAAACAGTCAGACTGCCACAGAGATGACGACTCTTCTCCCTTCCTCTTTCCCTCTCTCCGTCTCTCTCCAAATCCTCTCCCTGACCCGGCTAGTGGCTAGCTAATCGACTCCGGACTGCTTTCCAGTCAATTTGCATTCTCTCTGACTCGATATAGAGGCTGTCCCAAGATCTACAAAGACTTACACTTAGACGTTGTGCCAAGTTGAATGAAAATGTAAACTTTCTGAGCGGCTTTGAGGTGACGTGATACCTCCGATCTTAATTACGTAGTCAAGTTAATGAAAATGAATAATAGATAACAGTTGATTATGGGAATACAGAAGAGTGGAGCAGATTTACTCGTATCAAATCCTGCAGCAAATGGATGCCCGAGCCAGAGGTGCTATAAATCAGGGAAAGGCCACGATTAAATTGTAAAAGGGTACAAAATTACTAGTAGGGCAAGAGAGGCAAGCTGGGATTTGACAAGGAGTGACAAGGTCATTAACTCATCACTTTAAGACAGAGATCATAGATTCATTTTGCATCAGTAATGTGATTTATCACGGCCTGAACATTTTTCAGGAACACAGAATGAATGTGCAGATTAATAGAACTAAATAAAGGGCAGGTATTAAATTTGCAGAAGCGTGTTTTTGCCTGCTTACGATTTAATAATTGGAAGGTTTATCAAAATCATGCCTCAAGAAAATAATCTGAATGTTTCTCAGAATAAAGTTGGTTTCAAGTTAAGACACACAGTTGCACCTCCAGTATCAACAGCATTTCAATAGAGCCTTTAAAAAAAGGATTCCGTTCACATATAGCTTAATTCTCACTCACGACTACACTCTAGGTTTACATCCATGGTACAAAAAACGTTTTTTTTCCCTCACTGGCTTTAATCAGCCTTTGACTCTCAAGAATAAACAGAACATGAAGAAATCTTGTTTTCTCCCCACTTGTACATGACATTCATATTTATTATTCATAATTCACCCACAATACATCCAAGTTATCGTATTAAATACACAACTTAGTACATGTTATTTGGGATCATAGTAAATCAGAGCCTCGGCAATCAGTTTTTCATGCTAGCTAAGCTATATAATGGGCTATAGCAAGGGTTCCAAAACTAGCATGTCCTCAAACTAGCAGTGGATTGATTTAGAAATAGGTTCATAAGAGGAACTTGTCTCCTATTTGGTTTTATTAATCACTCTAACTATGGAAACGGCTTTTGTGTGCTACTATTTTGAAATGTTACACGTTCAAGCAAGTCGCATTTAAGATGACTGTGCATGCTATTTTAGTCTTTCTTGCAATCCTGACACCCTGCACTAGCGTAGGAGTTCAGCAATAAAAATGGAGAAATTTCTCCATCCATCTACCTCCGCTAGTTCCTCGATGACATTGAGTGACTCTGACTCAGTGAAACAGCAGGAGTCAAGAAAATAAACACAAAAATGTACAGAGACTTTTATTGAATATGGATTTACAAGCCTGGCGTTAAGTAACGAGGAGAAACCAAAACACTGCAAAAACACACTACAGTACTGCAGTTTGTAGCCAGTTATGTTACACATATGGGTTTTTAGGAGATCCCAATTCCAGCATGTGACCTTCTAACTCTGAGGTTATAGAAACATCTTGTTCTTGAGCAGTTAACAAAAAGCTTGTATGACTGTGGGAGTTTTAAAGCTTATAAAATAGTCTGATGTCTGTTGAATTTATTGCAAATATTCCCCATTTCATATTTTAATATCATTTTGCTTATCATATTTTGCCTCACCACTTTTATGTAGTGTCTTGTCACTTTCGATCATCACAGGGTTGTATTGAATAAATGGAAATCAGGCTAAGCCATAGTGCAGGGAGTGGATTTTACTCTTGATGGATGAACGTGGTGAAAGGCTCAATTAATGTCTTCCATTAGTTAGTGAGTAATCTCGGTGTCTGCTTAGCTAATAGCTAATTGCTGTTGTTCTTAGCTAATGGTTAATGGCTGTCTGAGTGCTGAGAGAGTGTCTGCTCGGGTGTCAGACGAAGGCTCCAGCCGGACCAGACTGACCTAGTTGTGTTGTTGAAATTGAAGAATTACCGCCTGGCATAGCCGGAGAGCTGGGTGCTACTGCAGTCACACAAGCGAGACCGTGTGTGTGTTCGTGTGTGTGTGTGTGTGTGTGTGTGTATGTGTGTGTATGTCAGCTACCAGGGGACTGTGAGAGTGCTGCTTACATATGCATGAAGGTTTGCAAAACCTGAATGTTATACATAATTTTTCTTTTCCTTCCCCACCAAAAAAAACTTTGGTACACTCTGCAGAATTGGAATAATTCCCGAGATTTCCGCGTCTGCACAAGTGGCATTAACGTGAACAAGCATTTTGAATAAAGCATTCATGCATTTTCTTTAAAGTGCAACACAAAGAGAAAGTGAGATGATCAGCATAACGCTTGAAGGGACTAAGAGAAAGCATAGCCAGGCGGCGGTTGCCGCGGCGCCCAGCCTCTTGTCTCCACGGTGACAGCGGAAAGGCCAATCGCATTTGACTGCAGGAGAGATGAGGCATAACTGGAGCCATGCAGCGCTGATGTACTTTAACATGATTGCTTTATAGGGAGACTTAGATCGGCTAACAATGGCGTGAGAGACAATGAAAGAGAGAGAGAGAGAGAGAGAGAGAGAGAGAGAGAGATTGAATTTTCATAACATCTCCTCACTTCACATGACTCCAACTTCCATCCAAAATTAAACATCGAAAAGACTCCACAACACCAACTTTAATTTCCCTCCATTTCACTCACATCGCTTGCTTAACCTTTTTAATCGCAGGCTCTTAAGGAGAGCGAGACGGTGGAGGAAGTGGATGACGGAAAGACAGATGACAACCGGAATCAGTCTCTCTTTTTTTCATAAAGCTCTATTGATCCATTGGAAGAAACCGCTAGAGGAGCACTTGTGTGCTTTTCTGCTCAGCTCAGCACAATCACTCGCTGAATGATATACAGCCAGCTCGTGTAAGACATGTCAGCCACCCGGCGCCCAGGATTTATCAAACATCCGTGCGGTTGTACACACACAAAAGGACATAAAATATTTCACACAGGTCATGATTGAGAGTTTATAGATTGTGAGAGAACAACAGAAAGCAAAAAAAAAAATACAAAAGAACCCTGAGGGAGAGCAAAATAAAACTAAATGTACCTTTGAGCCATTGTTTTCAATTTCAATCCTGGGGCCAGTTACACCAAAATCTCATAATAAATAAGAGCTGAAAGGATTTTACATCTGTTGGACCGATCAAATGTATGCCTAGGCATTACTAACTAATACTGCCATGACACCAAGCTTACGTCATATGACTCTGCCATGATTTTGACAAATTTTTAGTCACGTTGTGACTAAATCACATAAACAAGTGGTGTTTGTTACAGCGTAATTTCTGCATTTCTGACTTTGCTGTCATCGGTTTTCTCACTCATTTATATTTATTCCCATTTACATGAGTACTGCTTACTGCATTAATTAACATTAATACCAGTATTAATAAGTCGTAAGTGTACTTAAAGTAACATGCATTAACGGATGTTTGTTTAAAGGTAAACAATGTACACCTACATTAATATTCATTCAGTCCATGACTAAAAATCCACATAAATTAGCAAAAATGAAATGACAGGATATTCCTAAGACTAAATGTCCACTGCACGTGGTGTCAATATCTCATTCTACTCCCTTCACCAGTGCATCGTCGATTAAGGGGCGTGTCTGTCTACAATCCAGGGCGTGAATAAACCTGTCAATCATGAATCATGGATTTCAAATAAATTATTTTTCTTATTCAAGTAGGCTATACTCTCATAAACCTAATTCTAAAAAGGCGTTTGGAGGTAAATATTAAACACTTAAGATTGAATATATAGATTATAGATTGAAGATTAAGTAGTTCTTATTTATTTTTTGTCTATTTACAGTGACATACAATGACATGCATTACTGCTATTAAAAAAACAAATAACTAAACAGTACTCATTTACAAATACAGAGACAAAGCGAACAAAATTAGCTGCGACGGACGCAGTGTGTACGGATGATTGAAAGATGTCTTTTGTCTGATTGGTCACCGTCACACAGCTACTGCTTGTACTGTAATTTGCATAAAGTTGAAACCAGCTCAACTTTTCACGCCAAGCCACAGCTGAAGTTCTCGCCACTCACCATCAATCACAATCCCTCACATACTTTTTCGCTACTCCTCATTGGAAACGAATAGGAGTGAAATTTCGGGTGATGAATTCACGTCTAATTCTTGATAATTTACTAAACTCCAGGTGTAAATATTAAAACTCGCTTTTCAGCAGAATGTTTGTGGGATTATTTCCATATGGGATGTTTTTCCATGGTGCATACATGATTTATTCATTTTAATTCAATTCAATCAATTCAGTTTAATGTGATTTATGCAACTGTCTTTGTTCACTCATGATGTACACATGTCTGTTCCTTGGGTCACAGTGTTCTGTCCTTGCCCATGTTTCTCTCCTATCTTAGCCTTGGGCATTAGCTATAGGGTCTAGCCGTCAGTATAAAAGCCTGCTGTGTGTATAGAATGCCCAGGTTGTCTTCGTGCACGCAATCAAATAAAAATCTCTTTTATTATAACCTGGCTCTTAGTCTCCTGATTCTTTAGTCATCTTATTTCTGATGAAACTGCAGTATTTTGATGGTCATCCAGAAAGATGTACAACATGTTCATTTACGTATCTGTTACAGTATAGAGTTCATAACAACCTTCTGCCATTCAAAGGGGAATTATGACAAAGCAGGCATGCCATTGCAATTATTTGTCTTCTGGTTATAGTGGTTATCATATAAACAGACTTGAGGTCTTTGAGGTCGACTGCTTGTGCCTTGTTTTGTCTGATTGAAATTTGGGCAAAATGGTCTTAAATTGACGCCTTAAAGGTTACAACAAACTTAGGGACTGCACAATTCTGTGATTATCCGTATCTAATATACCTAATATATCTAATATATTCAACTCAACTAATTATCAAGCTGTTTATTGGCACAGAGCACAGAAACCACTAATGAGATGTGTGGGGTTTCCAGCACTGGGACTGAGAAACGCTGCCCTAGATTCAGCTGCAGCTAAGGCTGAGTGTTTGCTAAAATCCTCATCAGGGTTCAGTTTTTTTTGGACATTGTTTCTTTTTCATTTGGTTCAGTTACTTTGGCATTGCAACACATCGTGCTCTTTGACTGGACTGCCCAGGAATTTGGAAGTGTGTGCTATGCATGGACACTTGTTATTGGTTCTCATAGGTTCATATTTATTCAGAAAAAATTCTATTCAGATCAAATTCTATAATTGTTAACAAGTCACTAGCAATATTATGCATAATTCATGGTCAATATGCCAGCTTCTCTGAACCTTCTAAACACACTTATCAGATACTTTCCTGACCCATTTCTATTGTTTATTGGGGTTATAAAATACTCCTTAATAGGTGTTTAAGTCATTTAGAAGAAAAGAAATTATAAATATTAGCTAAAACATTGCAAAAATGATATCTTAGCATGTAAAAATATCTTAATTATATAGGCAACTACTTTTTCTATTCATTTGACTGATTTTAAACAAATATAAGATTCTTAAGCCTATTTCTAGATATTTTGACCCATTTCAAGCTTGAAACTGTCTTCTTCTTTTGGCAGATAATTTTGCTTATTTCAAGCACTTATTTCTAGAAAGATGCAAAAAACAAAAAGTTCTGCCAATAGAATAAGGCAATTTTATGCTTGAAATTAGTAACTATGTCTAGAAAAAAGCATAAAAGTCTTATAATTGTTATATAATAATGTCATAATGACAAATATTAGATAAAATTTCTTTTTCCTTCATTCAAGATATCTTCACTTGCTAAGGTTTCATTTTTTGCAGTGAAAGAAAATTTTGAAAATGAAATTACCTTTTAATGTCATCTTGTTGTGGACCATTATAGAATGACTAACATACAAACTAAACCTTGGTTCAATTGGACAAAGACCTAGAACCTAGAAAAACCTAGAAGGTCAAAGAACTAAGACCTAATTTTTGGTGGACCAGAATTCAGCTGATCGGAATAAAGGTCTGCATCACAAATTTATTTTTTTTTCATTTTGAGACCAAAGACTGTGATTTCCCTTTAGCATCTCACACAGTGCAACAGGAAATCTTATGTGAGAACAGAAATGTTGCATTGTGTGTAAATTTAGCCTGAACTCCACCCACCACAGAGTGATGTTATTATAAAACAGCAGTTGTTATAAAACCCCTGTAAATGTCAACAGCTCCTGGTTGTACATATGTGTGTGAGTGTGTGTGTGTGTGTGTACGTGTGTGTAATCAGAAAAGTGAGCAAGACATTTGACAGGACAAGACGCAAGGTGAATAAAGGAGGCAATGGGTGCCTGGTTTTCAAGGTTACCTGTTAAAGCAATGTTCAGAGGACTGGCACATCCCAGAGTGCACTGGGGCAGAGTGAGAAGAAGCACTGAAGGATGCCGTAATGGAGACACACTCCGTCATGCCAAGCTCTCTAAAGCAGGTTCTTTGAAGGAGCCTCCCGTCCAATCACAAACACACTTAGCAGAAGCATTATGTCACCAGCAGCCAATCAGGAGATGGCAAGATCTCGCTTCGCACAACATGGATTGGGGAATTGGCACAAAACACACACACGCCTGTTACAACAGGGATCTCTGTGATTTCCACTCACACACACACACACACACATACTCGTGTGTGCTGATAGGAATTATTACAGATATAATCTATATAATATTACAGATTATTATCTGGTGTGTTAAGTGTACCGTCTCCTTTAGGGTTCTTACTCAGCGCTATAGTCTGTATAAAGCACAAAACACACTGCTTTCTTTTCATCAACAACAATGAGCTGGTAGTTTGTGATATTTGTTAATTTTTTAAAACATTTTCATCCTCTGTCATGACTTCTTCCGATAATATACGTAAATGTGGTCAAATGTGTTACAACAGCGCTAGATTTATGTTTAGTGCTAATTTTTATTAATGTTTTCATATATTTAAAAAAGAGCTTAAATTATGATTTCACAAAACGTGCTAGAGCTCAAATTTACCACTTCTTATGCAAATTATAAGAGATGTTTTTTTAGCTACTGTATTAGTACAATAAGCTAGCTAGCTAACTTAGTTAATATTAGTATTGAACAAAATTGTGTTTGTTATGCTATATTCTGAGGTAAATTACTAAGAAAATTACATTTTGTATCCTGTAATCCCACCTATGCCGAGGTGACAAGTGTAAGCTAGCAAACTACTCAGCTAGCTGTGTGCTAAAATATAGTAAAATATAATGTGAGCTTGTTAGCTGTAAACTAGCTAGTTATGTGCTTACATGACCTCAGTAAAATATGTAAAGTGATGAAGCGGAGTTTTGGTTTCCACCACAATCAAAAGTTAATCCTTTTCCAATAACAGCACGTGTTTTGTTCCTCGTATACCACTACAATTTCCCTAGCCAGCTAGTTATCGCTAACATTACCTCAGTAAAATATAGTACAGCAGTAGCGAGGAGAGATTCACGTTGTTCTGATACATCAACAATTCCCTGATGTAAGTGAACAAACATCTCGACTTGGCGTTTTTATAATAGCATAATAGAACAAACATGGTAATAGCGTAGCATAACCAGGATAGTGGGGGAAAGAGGTGAGGTCAGAATAGCACAAGGACATGAAGGTGTTTCTAATTCCCCTATCATGAATATTCATAGCTTCCTGTGGTCCTTGGGAGGATTTCTAGTACTTTCCTGGGCTTTAAAATGACATTTAACAATTTGTTATGAAATATGGATTCATTTAAAGGGTTACAGGGAACTTCGCAGTATGATTTCAACCTAGCTGATGTAATGTGCTCATTGTACCACCTTAAATGCCTAATTCCCAGAGTACAGGCACACACACACACACACACACACACACAGAAAGCATTTTTACTTCTGGATAGGTCTTACAGTTTCTGATATAATTAACCTGTGTGTGTGTGGTCATGTTTTTATATGCTGGTTGGGACCCAGGTGATTGTTAGCTGAGTAGATAGTGCTCTGGACTCCTAATGAGGAGGTTTTGAGTTTGAGTCCCACTATCTGCAACCTTGCGGAGACTTTTGGCTAGACCTCAAACTATTTTGTTTGCAAACACTGTAGCTTTATTGTAAAAAAAATTTAATGTGCCAAAATATTTCATTTTGGTTACTGAGATTAGGGTTCGTTTGTAATTATGATATCTTTGGAAGGTCCTCACAAGGATACAAGGAAACGTGTGTGTGTGTGTGTGTGTGTGTGAGTGAGTGAGTGAGTGAGTGTGTGAGACAGAGAGAGAGAGAGAAATGGTCTTTATTCTCAGAGTCTGAGCTGAATTCTGGACTTAACACCATGTAAGCCAGACGCTTAGCGGATCTCAGAGGATATTCACACAGCTCAGCCACATAGACACACACATCTGTGTGTGCCCTTCAAAAAGCTATCGGGAACACTGATTCTCACACACACACACACACACACACACACAGTGGAGAACGACGTGTCACACCACATACAAATCTGTCTCACACACATACACACACACACACACACACACACACACTGTATACTTAAACGACATGCATTAGCGCAAGTGCAAATCATACTCCGGCAGGAGGCTTCCTTGTAAAGGAGCGAGGATTAAACTGAAATGAAAAGACATGAATGAGAGTCACAGCGGGGTGGAAGAAGAGAAAGAGGGCACAGACAGAGTGATTCGTTAAATGTGTCTCTGCTATCATGCCTCAATGTTGGCATATCTCATATATACTGTACACACAATCTAGTACAGTTCTGACAGATAGCATACAAGAATCACTCAACACACAGGAAGTTACCACTTTAGCTAGCGTTGTCAGTTCGTAGGTGGCCGATACCACGTCATATTGATATTTGTAATATGTATAAATAATAAATGTAGTATGTACAACATTTTAAACACAGGTAAACTGTCCTTCACAACAAATGATGTGCGTATTTCATGTGAATGAAACTAGAAGACAGCATTTTTTTCTGGCTCAGCCCACTATAAATACTCTTTGACTGGAAATACAATAATTAACATTATTTTTACTTACATTACTGTGCAAATATTGTGCGAAATTTAATATCTTGTGCTTAAAACATCTTTTTTCATGAGTCATCTATTATAGGTTATGAACAAAATTTCAATTTTAGTCCTGGAACATTCACACAACCAGTTCTCTGAACACATTCACCCCTGTAAAATATTTGGAACATTCCACAAGTCGCAACAAGATGTTGCATCATACGAATTTCCTGAAGATCGTGGGAAGAAGAAAAGTATGTCGTACTGTTCTTTTTTTTCTTTAGTTTTAATGACATTTTTGATATTGACTGATGAGGTCTCTTTGAAAGTACAACCTGTTGCACAAATTATCCAAACTATACACTGAAAGTAAATTCTTCATTTTAAAAAACATCCTTGATGTTGTCATGCTATTAGCATGGATGCTAGGTGACCTCATTGTGTATTTGCTAATTCTGTGCTGGAAAAAAAAAAATCTTTCAACCCTGTTACTCATTTAAGAGCAAAATGCAGCATGTCAACAAAGAAACCTCGTAAAACAAAAGGAGACATTTCTGCCTGAGATGGTTTAACGCATATTTTGAATGGATAAATCTGAGAATTTTTTTGGATTCATGTTGAAAAATGGTGAAAACTAGAGTGTTAAATGGAGGTGAAATTGTGGAATCACCCACGCAGGTATAAAATTATTTGATTGAATTTTTATTGCTTGTTTTACTGTTTACCGCTCAATATGGTAATTACTTTGATACTTCATTTCATTTCATTAAAAAATCAGTCTAAAGTTAATTATGTGTACCATTTAGGGATAAATTTATAAATTTATAAGTTTAAAACTTATATCCTGTATTTATATATTTCTGTAAAGCTGCTTTGTGACAAGGGCCATTGTTAAAAGCACTAGACAAATAAAATTGAATGGAATTGAATTGAATTTACTAGACCCTACAAAATAACATCCTTATAACTTTAAGGCACGTTCCGAGAACATCCTGAAGATGTACATTTGTTAGCCGTAACTGGTGTTTTTGTGATAATACGTCAGCAGATAGCTAAAAAAAAAGTCAAACTAATGCATGTGCAAAACAACATTTTTTTCAGCTGACTGGAAATAAAATCAAGCTCTTTAATGGAAAAGCACTTTGATGCGTAAAGTTGCTAACATTATTGTGATGGATCATCCTCAGCACAGCAGTGACACTGATAACATATCAGAATGACCTCCTACACAACATACAGCCCACACACAGGATTACTGTACACAAAGCTTGACACGTTCCTCAAACAGGGGGTGTTCTCGCAACATCATACTGACAATGAGGTTAAAACTACAGATCGTAACGTAGCACAGTATTCCAGAACAATCTGATGAAATCTGCTGAAACAAAACAAACTGAGAAGATAAAGCATTAAGGTTTTCTATCATCCTGTGTCTTATGCATGCTGCAGTACATAATACATCAACTCAGGTTTCATATTGTTACGGCTTGCTTCATTTGGAGAACAGGCGAATAATCAGTGCGCATGAACCATGTGTAGAAGTAGTAAAATGGCTGTAATCTGAGTGGGCGGTCCATGGATGGTATGTCTCACTGGGTAAAATAAGTTATCAGCTAATAACACAGATATATTTCTGTATGGTCATGTGGACGAGAGTGGACATGTGCTTCCTCCGAGACAACCACAATCTACCTTTTCGAACTGCTACTCATGCTGCGTCACAGGGAAACACACTCAGAAGAAAGTGCTATCTGCCCTCTTCCACATACATGAGCTCACAGATGCCCATGATGTCACTGTGATTGACAGGGGAAAAAGACAGTATGCCCCTCCCACCCAGAGAGCACAGCCAATTTTGGAGCATTTACAAACAAAAAAGTGGTATTCATGAAATTCCAGTTCAGAAAAATGTTCATATCTTATAAAAACCTACTGAGTTTGTAAAAATTTACATATAAGGAAACTTGCTAATGTGAATCTTAATTGTTTGGCTTCAAATCGTATAATTGGCGATGAGTTATTGAGATTTTATATACGGATTACGCTGTCATGTTTAAAAAACATGGTCATTTCATATTAATGACTTGAAAGAAACCAAACCAAAACAAATCCATAAATTGGAAAATAAGACTAATAATTCAATTAAAAAGTAATGGCACCCTTTAAAAGGAGGAAGCGTTACAGTGTGTCTATTGAAGCTGACACACTGCAGTGACTGAGCTGCATTATTGGAAGATTGAGCGCATATATTCTCTGTTTAGACAGCAGATTTCAGCTCACTGTGAGTTTTGCCTTTTTTTGGGGGTTTTTTTTTGGAGTTTTGTAGGCGTTCCCAAATGAAAATGCCATGAACACACTTTGTACTTTATATGCCTATAAATATTCGCACATGAGTATGAAGAAAATCAAACTAGCTTCTGTAAATCTAGCAGGAATTTTTAGTTCAGCTCGACCTAAGAAAAAACATTTACACGCAACTTTACCGAAAGACTGATAAATGAGGTCTAACGTTTTTAAGAGCCAGGTGGCCCCTGTAATGGATGTCCCTGGTTACTTGGTTTACACAGAGACTTCATCACAACTAAACAGACAAAAAAATTATATAGCGTATGCAACATTATGGCCTCACACTTACAAATTGGTACTAAATCACATGACTTTGATCATATACAGAATAAAAAGATAAAGTTTTGTTTTTTTTAAACACAAAAACAACCCTTCCCTCGTTTGTTTCAATCTGTATGAATTTCTTAGGAGGAGGCCTAATATATGGTATGAACGATCTAGAGTAAGATCCACGAATGAGTTTATTCAATCACTTAGATAAAAATTCAAGACAAAATTTTACTCAGTTTTACTCAGGATTATCAAAAAGAATGCACTATTTAAAACTGAAGCAAATTGATTTTATTGACTTTTGGAAGTCTGTATGAAAGTGGAATATAATCTGAATGTTCTGTTCACACACAGCTCGATTCATTTTTTTTATTTTGACAATCCACTTCAAAATAATCAGTATGCTTTAAACACAGCATTGATTGTTGTCTCTTAATGACTAGTCTTAGCCTCTGTTGTACACTTTTCTGGCCCCAACCTTCACAATGTTCGGAATGTTCAAGGCTGCAATCTGATTGGCTCTGAGCATTCTGCATGTACACACTTCCGTGCACCAGTTTCCAGCTGGAAAACAAACTGTTGATCACTGAGACATAGTGAGTGTGTTTTCGCCATTCAGCCATGTTCATAGCTTATCCGGACTTTTGTAAGCAAGAAATTTTATGTAGCTGGACCGTTGCAGCTAGAGTTGAGTGTATGATATAGTGTATGCTATAAAATTCTTTGCTGCTGCTTTAAGAGCAAGAACAAACTTTTTCATAAAATATAGTGTAGTCTGTTTTTTAAGGAAGATAATTTAACAACGTATGTCAGATTGTAGACACAACACTGACTTATTGGATTTGTATCTCAAAGATAATCTTCAGCCGTCGTCCATCTCTTCTTTTTTAATTTCCCCATCCCTCTTTCTTTCATCGTGATTCTTTTTCCATCACTCCTCTTTTATCTCTCTGCTCTCTTTCTTCCTACACAAGCTTTCAGCAACACACTCAGCTCATCCTCCCTCCTCACCCATTATGGCTTACTCTCATTTATCTACTCCTCCTTTCCTGCCTCTGGAAGCGTTCTGTCTCTCTCTCCTGCCTTTTCTAATTATCTTTATTTGTGACTCCTTAGCAATCCCTAGTCAAATCAGGACGAAAAAAGGAAAGAAGAAACGAAGAAAAGACGAGTCGCTTTTTGATTTTGCGTTCCGCTTTACATGACATCTCTTGTGTTGTTTTTGTCATCATTAGCAAGGTTTTTTTCTCCTCCACCTCCCCCTCCATCTGTTTTTTTTTCTCCTCTGTGTAATCACTCCCTCTATCTCCCGTTTATTGAAGCAGCGCTCGGTCCCAAGAGAGAACAAACTCCCTTCTAATTTTACCTCATTTCTATCGGTTAATTTCTCTCAACTGTTTCTTTAGCTGATTCTCTCCACCCATCTATCATAGGATTTGTTCAGAAAGGCAGCTCAAATCCCATTTTTTGGGAAAGATTTGATGAAAAACCTACATGAAATTGGATTTAAGCTTGGTTTGCATGCAGTTTTCGAAGAAACCGGATTTCTAAATATGCGATTCTGGTTGACAAATCAGATTTCATGTTCATGGCTCTTCTTGCCATCAGAAAATTCCAGAAACAACATGAATTGTTTAACACGTCTCCTTTTTTACTTTAAAACTCTTCCATTCTCACTGATGTTGTCTGTGCTGAATACAGTCATATACAGAGTCATACCTGGATGTTATCGTTATGTAAAACATAAAGGGCAAAATCAACATTGTGTTCACTTGCTAACTAGTTAACTGTTCTGCACTACCTAGCATCAGATGTCCGTGTTGTTGCTATAGCAACCAATTGCAACTATGCAAGTATGGATATGTTTAAACTGCATACACCTCCTTGTTATACACATCTGGATTGTATCCTAATAAAAACTGAACCTCATACATTAACATTTTAATCATCTCCGGTTAGCTGCATTGAACACTGATTGTATCGGATGTAATATGCAAATCAACTCATTACACACACCAAACAACTTCCTGTATTGTTCCTCATTTTCAGTTGTTTTTAAATGCTTGCTGCATCAAACGTGTTCATTTGTATTTAAAAAGCTCGTCATGGACCACGTTCATTTTGATGTAGTGTACGAGACAGGGTTTTGGGTTGCCAAATCATATCATTATTAATGTATAAAGAAAATTATATCATATCAAAAATATCATTATCAATGTATCAGACTTTCATAGTACTTCTCTGTATGTCATGCTTTGCACCAACATAATTTAGCCACACCCACATCTCCTCTACATTGTTATGTAATAAATATATTTACTTTATTTTTTAAACATACTGACTGTAGGCAGGTTCATGTGTAATTTAGTGCTTTTCATGATATCTGGTTGAAATAAATCGAATTTCTCCTCTTATCAGTGGTAGATAATCAAGCTTACAGTAACATGGTACATTGACTTTTTTTTTTTTTTACATTTTAGGCACTCATTCTTCTGTATCCATTTGTGTTTTTTCTATTATGTATCTGGTAGACATATTCCATAACAGGGTAAAACAACACACTGTAAAGAAATTAATAGTACAAATGATCATGATTTATTTATTTTTTATTTTTTTCCCCAGAGATAACAACCGATCATCTCAGTCTTGATGAATTCGGGTATGTTCAGAGCCATGTTCAATATACAGAAAGTGCAGAGTATTTATATCTGGAAACATATTTAGATTCTGGATATAATTATGATACTTAAGATGTATTAAACAACCAAGTGTAAATACGGTTTAAAAATGGATTTAATAAATAAATCAGAATTGAGTGTTGATGTGTTTACCAGCCTCAGATAGACTCATACACTAATAGAGAAAATGGTTCCTCAAGGGTTCTGTGGATAATTAAGGGATTGTAATCTTCTTAAAGGGGATCTTATCTTATTAAATGGGGTTCTAATACTTTTTGTAGGGTTTATACAGAAATGTTATGGGTTTCACCAGAGGTACTATTACAGGCTGTAGCGTTAACCTTTTTCTGAGACTGTATACTCTTTCGCTCTAATTCTTTCTCTCATTTTTTTTTTGGTGTGTATATCTTCAGTTCACCAACTTGTGCTGTAAAGGCCATGAGGACAACTCTCTCTCACATACACACACACATGCACACGCACACACACGGGACTTCCTGCATGTGGTTTCTACCATCTCCGACACAAACCACCAAATATCACCCACTGCAGAAATGTTCTCTCGTTCTTTATTCCTATCTCTTACTGCATCAGTTTTTGCATCTCTTCTTCTCCTCCTGTGCTTCCATACATGCATCCCACCATTCCGTTCCATTTCTCCAGCTCCACAGCCACCCAGTCGGTCTTCTCACTCCTCCCAACCACACCTCTCCCCTCCCTTACTGCATCTCCACACACACTCTGGATCTCATTGAGATAACCACTAAGCACCCACTAACAATGGACCAGCAAGCACAAACACACACACACACATACAATTACACGAACACACACATCTTTCCATTTCCAACCATAATGCACAGCCAACTGTTGGGACAACTGCAAAAATATAAGTAAGGATTCACATGCCTTGGGATGGTGCATTTCCCATAATGCCGAGTCCGTGCTCCGCCGCCGATGAGAAAGACACCAGCCTCCTCCCTCCTGGTCCTTTTGGTCTGCACACCGAGAGTGGTCCACGCTTCCTGTTCACTCCTTATCTTCTCCCGTTCCTGCCTTTCCTTTGTCTCTCTCTCGCTATCTTGGATGCTTTTTTCTCAGTGTGCTGTCCTCCTCTCTCTCTCTCGCTCTCTCTCTCTCTCTCTCTTGCTCTCTCTTGCTCTCTCTGTCTCTGTCTCTCACTCTCTGTCCTCTTGTGAGATGGCTTCTCTCCAGCTGCTCTTCACGGCTCTGCTCAGCACCGCCTGCACACCAGAGTGTGAGGTAGAGTGAGTGTGTGTGTGTGTGTGTGTATGCGCGCGTGTGTGCGTGTGTGCGTGTGCGTCAAGAAGAGTGAACCTGCGCGCAAGCGTTCCTCAGCATCTTGGGAATGCCTGCATTTGTATGTGTGTGTTTGAGAGAGAGAGAGATTGTTAAGATGGTCAATGCATTGCTTGGAATGAGTAAAATACATTAGCTCATGTATCTCTCTCTCTCTCTCTCTCTCTCTGTCTCTCTCTCTCTCTTAAAGCTACAGACTCTGCACCAGGAGAAACCCTGGGCTATTCCCTCTCTCTCCCTCTCTCCCTGACGCACACACTCGCTCTGATTCCATTGTGAAGGATGTGCAGCTTCCATGGAGCTTCGGCTCTTGGGATGATGTCTATACAGAGATGTGTGACTGAGGAAGAGAGAGAGTCATGAGGGATCCATCCAGAAGCAGACCACCAAGGTAACCGTGAATAGTGAATGGTTTTCCATATGGCATCACTCCAGACTGTCATTTAAAGACAAGTGAATAGAGAAAGGAAAAAAATAGAAAAGTAAGTGTGTGTGTGTGTGTGTGTGTGTGTGGGGGGGGGGGGGGGGGGGGGGAATGCAAAAAGGAATGAAAGAAACAGGAAGAGTGTTTGGGGCTCTGTTCATTCAAAAAAAAGAACTGGACCCGACAACACTTGGGGGTCTAGATCTATTTTAAGAGACAAATTGTAAGAGACCTGGAATGTTTACAAAATTTAAAAAAATCAATGCATAATATATTTATCTATTTTTATGTGGAATCTAATAAAAATGTAGCCTCAAGCATTTGTTTGTTTGTTTGTTTGTTTTTACCTCCCAACCAATCAGGTCGCAACTTGCTTTTCTTTATTAACGACTTACAAAAGGTGGACACTCTACATAAACAAATGAAAAAAAAAACGTACAATTGTTGATAGAGTGATGTTTTCTGTGAGGATATGTTTACTTAACATCTGAGGAAGGAGTCTCCAGTATCAGCTCTTTGTAACATTCAGAGATAAAGCTGTAAACAGAGTTTTCTAACTCGGGAAAGTCTTCAAGACAGAAAAGATTATGCTTTGCAGTTTCTCTGTAACACGACAAGCTGTGCATTTTCATCATATTAACTCCAAGAGGAATTAACTTGTGAGGGAACAACTCATTATAGCTGCTAAAATGTAAGTGATAACAGAAACTATGTTGTTTCACAGACATTCCACAGCACTAAATGTAACTATAAATGGATAAAAAGTATGAGACATCACAATTGTAATTGCCGACAAATTGCTGTTTGGGAAAATCAACTTCTGGGTGGTTACAGCATCACACCACTTTATTGTTGATTATTTTCCTATAACAGCATGTCCCCTAAGTGTTTTATTCCTTATTTATTCAATATATTTTCGTTCATCCATCATGTTATATGAGTATATTGGTGTATTCTGGATTCTGTGAAATGAAATCACATGAATCATGCCTTCTTTTATCTATTTTCAGTACTAAGTAGTATGTTCAGGATAAATGACATTGGTGTTAACCACTCTTTCATCAAAACTACACAAAGTCACACAATTTTGCTACTGTGAAGTTGCAGATAAACTGGAGAGTCTGACCATTTTTCTCTTTCAGGTCTGATACAATGAAGGAGCTCCAAAATGGTAGTTCAGAGCCAGTCCTCAGGCAAATCAGCCAAATTGTGTTACTAATGCGTTCTGTAATAAAGAAAAATTACAAGAACAAATTGCATGTCTGGCGGCTTCTTTTGATTATTTATAATTAGCAGAAAGGGCAACATCAATCATGACTGTAGCGAGCGTGTAGTGTAGCATCTATATTTCTCTGAAGGAAAGCTTTAATGTGCTGTGTGTAGCTCCACAGGATAGTACCATGAGGTTCGCCTGAAAGCTTTTTCTCACTAGGGATTGTGAAGGACAGCACACTAGCAAATAACTCTCTCCCACAGCAAACGGTCACTGAGAACCAAATCAAACACACCGTTCTGCGAAATATCAGCCTAATGCAGGTGGGAGGAAAGCACGGCGCACGGTACACAATCAGGCCAGACCACATCGAACAGTTGCCATGGAGACCATCAAGGTCGTGATAAGGTCATGCTTCAGATCATACAGCAATATGTTTGCAGCTTTGTGTAGAAATCCTACAAGCATGATCTAAAAGGCAACGCATAATACAGCCATATTAATACACAGACACCCCTGTGCTAGAAGCGTATGTGGAGTGAACTGCAGGACATCCCAAGGTCATACGCTCTGGAATTTCATGCAGATAAATAAAGTAGAGTGTTCGCAGGAAGTTAAAAGGATCAACCAAGGGACACTATTGCATATGTGGGTGTGTGTGCATAACCCCCAAGGTGAGCGAGAAGACAATGAGGAGGATGGACAGATAAAAGGAAGGTGACAGAGAGAGCGAGGGAGTTCTTAATGACTGATATTATTAATAATGTATGACTCAAATTCAGGAAACACGGCCGCCTGCCTGCAGTCCATCTGTTCAACAACACGAACCTGCTGCCTCTGAAGAGTTTATAACTCAAATCTGTTACCCAAATCAGACAAGTTGTCCTGCTGGGGAGATGAAATTTCATGTTGCTTTTAAAGCATCATTTTTTTTTCCCCTTTTTGAATGAGAGTGATCCAACTTCTCTCTCTCTCTCTCTCTCTCTCTCTCTCCCTCACATGAAATTTAGGGCAGAACTAGTCAGCCATCCATGTAGTCAAGTGGTACCTTTCAAGTAAGATGAGGTGATCGGCAGTGACAGCATCTTAATCGGAGACATTGAATTGTTTTAATGGCTAAAATTATGAACAACAGTTACCGAAAGTGCTGGGTCAGCTTATCCTTCAAACTGTGGGCACGTTTTCACACTGGCTTTATTTTATTAATTTGACAATTAAAAACAGGGAACTAATTAAGTGATAAATTAACCTATACCCCCCCCCCCCCCCCCCCCCCCCCCCCCCCCCCCCCCCCCGCCACATGCACACACACACATTATGATTTAGTTAGCTCAATTTTGTATCTCATTGCTTCATTAATTTTGTGTGCATGAGTAATTCGAGTGTTGGAGCACAATATAAATAAATAAAAACACAACATCATAATTTGTGCTGGATCAGGTGCTATTCTATAAGCTGCAGAATAATAAGACTAGAAGCTATATTGTTAAATAAAATTTAATTTATTGTCAAGAATGTGATCATTACAGATAGGAATATACATGCAGTAATACAGTATATTGGCATATTAAACTCCTGTTAGATGTTTGTTTAAATGCTTGCAATCTTCTCATTCATATATTATCGTATTAGCATTTTTTGTGATTTTTTTCCTTTTTAAATTGTCTCCTGCTTTTATGTTACATCATATTACATTTGACAGAAAAAAAAAAAAAAAAAAACATTTCCCAAGTCAGTCTGCATTTTCTATCCCTTATTTTTTCAGAGGTGAGTGCTTGTGTTTAAAGGTGGTGGTTGAAATGCTAAAACCCTGTGTCTGGTGCTTCTACTCGAGAAAAATCTGGCAACCTCAGAGACATGGACTATATGCAGATGATTGGAATACTCATTCAGAATCACAAATTCAACCTTAGCAGGTGCATAACTTGATTCTGAATACGAGGAAATTTCCCCACGTAAACATTGGCGTAACTTAAATCATCATCTCTGAATACGGCCCTAGGTACACGCCCGCTCTGCCATATGGTAGAAGAAATTACATGTGAATGTGACTTAATGTGCAAATCTCTTGGATGAAATTGAAATTTCTACAGTATAACAGACATCTTAAGTGATCGAATTGTTTTAATACAAAGGAGATGAAAAGTGGCATGCTAGTTTTACAAATGAGATACATTTTCTAAAAGGTTTCTTTTTTCTAACTGGAGGACTGGCATCACTTTAAATTCATAGAAATTGAGATCTGTTTCCATCCAGCCTCTTGGCTGGTGATGTATGAAATGGTAATTTAAACACACTTTAAAAATCTTTAAAAAAAAATCATACCAATAGCCTGCAACGCAGCTAATCAGAGTTTCTTATTTAGAAGCCTTATCATATTGTATGTGAGTGTTTACTGAGTGACATATCTCTCTAGCCGATGTTGTGCTGAATTGAGTGACATTTAAAGCTTGGTGTTACTGTCAGGAATTATAAAAAAGCAGAAAGGGTTTAATTAACATCTGAAAGGGTTGAAGCACCGGTCACTGGCCACACACACACACAGGCAAACATTATGTATTGCATTGATCTGTATTCAGTCACAATGGCATGGATAGACCTAACACACACACACACACACACACAAAATCAGGCTTTCAGATTTCAATCTAGAGCTGAGGCACCACAATGATGACAATGATGATTATAATAGCAGAGTAATTTGCAAGGTCATAATGATTAGAGAGAGAGAGAGAGAAAGAGAGAGAGAGAGGGGGATATAGGGATGCTGAGGCGAGAGACTGGAGGAGAAGAGTAGCGCATGATGGGGGTAAGAGAGGAAAAGAATCGGATGAAAGGAGAGAGGTATGAGGCAGAAATGAGAGGGGGAAGGGGAAGAGGGAAGGAAGGACAGTGGACTAAAATTAGCTGCAGTATGTCAAACCACCATGCATGCCTGATTGGCGCCCAATGAAAGGCACAGAGCAGGTCTTCACTGTCATGCCACTGCGACTAAACACAATGTGTGACAGATCTCACAGCCTATAGGCTAGGGCTGTCACGCAGTGCCACTATCTGTATTCATTTAGTGCTCCAAACATCTGTATATTAAAATATCCGTATCCAAATATTCAGCTTCAGCTTTCACAACTCCAAACGTTTCATGTTACCATACATTTCTTGTGTTAAATCAATTAGGACATCTACTTTATTTCCATAAGAGGTCATTTCAAAATAATAGCTAAGAGACAGATTTATTGATCAGAATTCCAATGGGTCAAACATTTCCATTCACCAAGCTGACAGTCTCTTTAAACAGTCAGGAGATTCCACTGAGTTTGAATGTCTTTATTCTAGATGTATGCAAACTTTTAAGCTTAAATGTATTTGGATTTGAAATGCCTAATTTATCAGGGCTTTTAATTAAATGTGACCACTATATCCACAAAAACACTGGAATAAAACCCTTTAAGCAGTTTTTTCATTCACTAAATATAACAATAAATAATCTGAACCAGATAACAAAATAAACCGAGCTTTATTTTGCTTTGTAATGTCTCAACAGGATAAGATGCAAACAGTTTTTCTTCCTTTTTTTTTTTTTTGAGTACAGCTGTACATTGGCACTAATGTTTATGAGTAGGAACTACGTAGGAACTAAAGTTGTGAGTGAGGAACAGAAGAAACGTCGGACCACACGCACCATACGACAGGTTCGAGGAATCCTTCGCACCAATCCTCTGGATTTGTCGCTTTTCAGGGTCATACCTAGTTGGGGAAATTTCAATTCACATGTCGCTGTTGCTCAAATCGCAGCTCCGCATTGCGCACTTACATCGAAAATGAATGGTTGCTTTTTCTCTCGCTTTTGATTCACTAGCTTGTAAAGAAAAAGTGTATGTCACAGGTTTTTGTTACAGCTTCTGCACCAATCTCATGCCAGATAAAAAAGAGCTATGCAGCTGTACAATATCAGTAGCAGTCCACTGTTAAACTGCTAAACTAGCTGTTTTTTTTTCCTTTCTACAGACTGATGCTAGCTAACTGCCTTAATGCACACTTCATGTGCTTATTATTAACTTGTTTTCAGTGTTTCCTTAATGCCTGGCAACAAATACGATTCTTCGATATCAGACGCTGATCATGTGCCTCTAATGTGCAATACCTAATGACGTATAAACATAGCATTTATACTGAACCGGGGTTTAAAGCTCAGTTTTTTTGATTACGTTTTTACAGCAGCAGCTCTGACAGTCGGACATCGTTTCTATAGAAACAGCTCATTTATATGGATATTTATATGTATGGTGGATGTTTTACATAAACAGGTTAAAAAAAACTTATCATTTTTGGAAGGAGTCTCCAGTGTCAGTGCTTTGTAACCCCATCACTGATTATTTTCCTGCAACAGCTCACCCTAAAGTGTTTTATTACTTACTTATTTCAGCAGCCAGGATGCAGCAGCTGCCATATACAGTACAGTTGACAAATGATTGTATTTTTATGCGCATGTTAAACAGTAACTGTTGTACTACTTTTCAGAATAAAACTAATAACCTCTCACAATCCGCCTTATTGGAAGGCTGCACTCGCACTGATTTGCAGGTGTATACCTTATTCAACCATTTGCAGCCTGAGAAATGGCAGAGGGGGAATTTAATTTATGATATGCAGGTGGGGAAGTAAAAAGGATGGAGAATATGCTGAGATCTGGTGGAATGTATAGGTGCCGTGGGAAAGTGATACCCCAGAGAGCTGATCCTTCACTGTCCCATAGCAAAGACAGAGAGATTAGAGATGGCCATACACTAGCTGATTTACTTCCATCATCTCCATCTTTGGGTTTAGTCCCTCTCTGATACACTGCCAGCTGTGTGTCCTTGCGTGCCTTCAGCTAAACACTTGGGAGCCTTGGGAGCTCCGAGGCTGCAGAATCTTGAAAACCCGAGAAATTACTGAATTTGACCCGAACTTTAATCTTTGTATTTTCATCTGTCTTGAGTTGTGAATTGCTCCAAATTTGCAAGTGTGAGAATGTTATTTATCCAAGGGCTTCTTTATACTTTCATAAAATAGCTATCCATCATAGTTTTCACCTCGATGGGAATCTGACTTTCTTGACTGTTCACATTCATAATCGTGAGGGAGTCTTTGCAAATATGATGTTTTGAACACTATTAGCTTTCAGTTGGTTCCTTCCATGTTTTCAAAGATCAATTCCCCAAATGTCAAGTAAATCCCCGATTTCCCGATCCTCCCACTGAATATAGTCAAGCTGTCACTCTCCTCCATAGTTGTTTTGCTGTGCTGCTAACACTGCATGATGATGATGATGATGATGATGACGGTGATGTGTGCATGCACAATAAAGTGATTTGGGAAAAAGCCACATGAATTCCAATTCTCTAGTCATCAGTAAAATATCTGCTCAACTGTAGATGCTGGAACACCAACATCCAACCAATCAGAACAAGGAGGTGTCCGTATTGTCCTGGCAATTCAGGAAGCTCCACCTCCTTCACTACTATTTAGGTGTAGTTTCGATAGCACAGGTGCGTGCTTTGGAGGGAACATGAATGGCAAATGATATATTTTAATGAATTTTCAGTTTCAAAACAGCTAGTTTCTAATCAAATTGATGTCTTGTATGACAATGATATTAAATGGGTCATACACTAACCTGTAACAAGTTATTTTAACATGATATTTATTTATTTGTTTGTTCATGGTAACGTTTAGTAAATTTAAATAATGACTTAATTGGGATTAAATAGTAGAATAGTTATTTATATTTGGCATGGAAAAGTGTTATACTGCATTTACAGTTCTTTTCTTTTTAGTTGTCCAATTTTGTACATATTTGCTGTCATGAAGTCAGACAGATGAACCCAAGTGCAGGGTTTGGCTTTTATTAAAAAGCAAAGAAAAGAAATGAGCTAGGCAATACTCAAACCGGTGAACAGGCAGGAGATCAGAAGATTGGCAAACAGGAAAACAATACACAAAGCAGAGGTCGAAACAGCGAGACAAGCAGGCAACGAGCAGAAAGCTTAGTCACATCACAGGTACAATGCTGCAGTGAGAATTCACAAGGAGTGTTCGAAACACAGTGTGTGTGTGTGTGTGTGTGTGTGTGAGTGAGTGATTGTGAACAGGTGTTTGCTTGAGTGTCATGTGACATGTTCATCGTCTGGGAATCATGGGATGTGGAGCTGATTTACTGCTGCATTTATCCAAATGTTCACTGCAGTGCATTTAGATTTCAATAAATCTGATTTCTTATGAAGAATTGGATTAAGTAACATGCAATACTTATTTTTATTTTTTTTAAATACTTGAGTGAAAGGAGCCTACTTGATTTTACAAATATTCTGCATGAACTATAACATTAATAAAAATAATAATAAAAATACATAAAGAAGCAGAGGTATAGTGAGAAAATGAGAAAGCACGAGAGAGAGAGAGAGAAAGAGATTCATACTGCAAATTTGACACTTTTATCAAGTAGTCAGCTCATTTGCACATTTAAATAGGCATCATGTTCCCCTTTGTAGGTGATAAATGCCAGATTTGCTCTCAAGGACAGCTGTGGAGAACTGAGAGTAGAGCATTTTTATTCCTTTCAGAATTAGCATGCAGGATTTTCTCACTCCGAGCGCTCATACATCAATGACTGGTACATCAAAACAAAAAAAAAAAGACGAGCTCTGAGTGACCTTTTCAAAAACTCTGCATGACTGATGACTCAAAATGAACTGAGGCAGCCGTTTGACTCAGAGGGGCGTTAATAATAATAATAAAAAAAAAAAAAAAAAAGCTGAAGAAGAGAAAAACAAACTTTTGGAACAACAAGATGATGAAACGTGTGAGTCAGAGTTAGTTCACAGCTTGTGAACACGAATCCTAAATGACCTGGCTACTCCCGAAATACTGTTGAGTGCAAAAGTTTGCACACCCATACTTTCTTGGAGGGGAAAAAAATGTAGTTTATGTATGTATCTACAAAAAAAAGATGTCAAAATGTTCCTTAATGAACTGTGTGTGTGTCCTGCAGCAAAAGTACAACAATCCAAAACAACAACACATGATGAAGAAATGCCCTGAATTAAGCCCTGAAATGCTCAAGGTTTGAACGTGTAAAAACTTGATCAAACCTGCAAAAAATATGCAAGCTGCATTACTAAGCAGGCCTGTGACTTTTCTACCTGCAAGTGCAAAATAGATTCATTAAGCACCTGTAGTGTGATTTACAACAGCCTGAAAGTCAATTTGTGAACAGCGATAGCATGCAAATTAATACAATTACCAGAAGCTTGTTTCTGGCTCTTGAAAGAAAAAAAATAAACCCATTACTTGTATTACATTTTCACAAAATGCTGTCTCAGTATGAGGAAGATTCTTAACATTTTTAGTGGCAAAGGTTTTTTTTTTATTCAAGATGCTGTATTTGCACATCTGATGCCAGATATTGAAGCAGAGTTACCATTATTACCCAACAGTTGATTATTTTATTATGCACAGCACATCCTGAAGTGTTTAATCCCTCTTGTACTATAGAATTGTGAAACAGGTTCCTGTTATCATGTACTTTATAGCAGCTATAAAACAGTCATTCGCTCACTAGCCTCTCTTTTTTCTCTTTCCCAGTTAGAAAACATCATTTTAATGAATCCACATTTTAAATCCATTTATGTCCCTGAACAAGTGCATCTATCTATCTAAATAATAAACAATATGAAAATATTCACATTAGGGGTGTGTCTCATACAAAGATGATACAATAGGCATCTCAGTGTATAAAAGCTACATGTAATTCAGTTATAACAGTTAAATAGAATAGAGTTTACAGCAGTTCGGAGGTGATAAAACAGTGCAGTGTCACCACTGATGTCATCCATGGGTTTATCTAGGCCACTGTCTCCATATCTGCTATTAGAAAGGAGCTGGGACAGCTTACATGCAACAAAAACAAGCTTCTACACCACTGTAAATCTGTCCATTACAGGTGTAGTGGATGAAATACTCATCCTTATACGTATCCCCAGCCTCTTGAAAGTTAGGTGTGACTGCCAAGGACTCTTTACAGACATTATGGCCAAGAGTACTCATGAAGCCTTCATTTGGGCCAAGTATAATCTGCCAGAGAGTAAAGAATGGCTGCTGGGTGATTTTCCTTTCCAAGTATGATCTTTGCCAATACCAGTTGCACACCTACAGGCCATGTATATAAAGTATTGGTGACTGCTCACTCTAAAAGGGCTTTGGGCATGTTGAAAAGAACAAAAAGCATTTGGAAATAAGATTTAGACACCTCAACAAGTCATCAAGAGGCAAGAACATCAGAGAAGGAAAAAAAAAACAAAAAAAAACAAAACAAATGTGCTTTTCTAATTTGGAAGAACAAGAGGACGAGGAGATAGAAATGAAAGAACAGAACATTTTATTTCCTGAGCAGGAAATAAACTTTATTATGAAGTGCCATTTCTATACAAGGTCACATTTTACACTGCCCTTATACTGTGGGAAAGATAACGGCTACTGAAGTTCATCTTTCATGTTGTGCAACTTTACGGTTTTGCTTTAAATACTAATCCCAATTTCAGTTCCCATCTCATTGTCACAACCTTTTTTTTTTCTTTTTTTTTTTTTAAAAAGTGTTTTCAGAGGCTGGCTACATTTTGCATATTATATATACATATTATAATTATTGCTTGTTTAACTGAGGGAACTACGTAACACACTTTGAACCACTTTGCACATATGGTTTGTTAAAGGCTTTCAGGAACGACCCACAAAACAAGATAGCATGTACCATATCATTCATTAGTGAAAACACACCTCTGAATTGCGACTGATAGATGGGTTATTTTTAAACATGGGTTGTCTACAGATTGTTCTTTTAACTTTGCATGTAAACGATATGCTCCATGTCTGGCTAGAATCTTTATTATGTTCGGTTCCGTCAGTACCTGCATGTTCCTCATTCTAAAAATCATCCATTCATGCTATTTAATACACACAGTGAAAGCCGATTTGTGTAGTGCAGCAGGAGGTGGGATTCAGAACAAGTAGGGTACGCTACTGTAAAGTGCATTTTGTTTAAATATACATACCTAAAAAAAGATTTTATTTTTGTAAAGTCAGTAGAGAGAATGCTGATGACCGCTAGCCTACTGAACTTACTCATGTTCCAGGCAACTATTAGACCAGACGTGTAATCTTCTTGGTTACTGATTTGTCCACCCCATTGGCTTGCATGCATTCTCATCCATCTGAAGCTTCTGTATCCACCAGTAAGGTTTGCCTGGCTGATATTTAGGCTTTTTGTAAACAGTATTTTGCACATAATTGTGTCATTCAGCTGAGCTGTTGGTTTTGACATTTTCACCTGCAATAAGCAACCAAAAAAAAAAAAAAAACATTTTATTTTGTGACCAGTCTCTTGGTTCATCTCTGAATACATCAGAATGGCAGAGCAGCCATTTAACAAATCAGCAGTGCTTTGGAGTGCCACCAAGAACACTACAATTATTCTTTATTCTGTTGTGCGAATTACAGAGGGTGAAAACAG
>CM040466.1:4762908-4780359 GCA_022758105.1 Pangasianodon gigas
AAAAAAAAAAAAAAAAAAAAAAAAAAAAAAAAAAAAAAAAAAAAAAAAAAAAAAAAAAAAAAAAAAAAAAAAAAAAAAAAAAAAAAAAAAAAAAAAAAAAAAAAAAAAAAAAAAAAAAAAAAAAAAAAAAAAAAAAAAAAAAAAAAAAAAAAAAAAAAAAAAAGTATGACAATATGGTGCAATATATTGGACAATTGGCTGACTATCTAGCTTTCTAAAAGTATTTTCCAGTTCCTTAGGAAAAATATCATTGAGGAATCCAAGCATAATTAAATTAATGGCTAGATTATACACTAAATAAGTTCTACATAAGATCATTCATCTAACTAAGTGAAAATCAAAACACATAGATACAGACTAGCCAGTTAGAAAATATACTAGCTATCCTGCAAAGTATCAATTTACAAACTAACCTCTTTAACTCAAACTAAGTCAAGATTGTAGTTGATACTTTACTTACACTTATTTATCATTAACATTAACATACAGGTTTGAAAATGTGATAGAAACAATTATCTAGCTTACCTCAGGTTGTGTTCACAACAACTGGAAACTCTGGAAACTGTAAAGTTGGAAAAAAAAAATAGAAATGTGTTTAATGAATTTAATGACCTTAAAGCATATCAGAGACAATTAGGAGCTTGAAAACCTGCTTAAAAGCCTTAAAACATATTTCTACGTACTGAGTGCCACCATTTTGAGACAGCTAGAGCGCTTAAGAAACTCAGGACTTTCTGCAACATCTGTGTCTCAACTCATCTCATCACATGACCTCCAGTCACACACCTATCCCTTTTTAAAGTCACCTGATTACTAATCACACTCACCTGTTAGCAAGCACACTACTCCTTTTAAATAACCCAGACTATCAGGGTTGTGTTGTGTCTAAGATGAGCCTGTGTCTGTCTCAATTAATGTTTTAGCCAAAGTATTCTTCACCTTTAGCCATTTATTTTTGTCTAGTTTATGACTGATTATTTGCCTGCCTCATGTTTCTGAATATTGTTTAGCCTTGTTGTTTGTCTGCCATATTGATTTCAATAAAAACAGAAAACCTGCACTTGTGCCTGTCTGTCTGCTTCATGGCACTTTCAGAGCAGAAATTATGAGTTGGAGAACCATTCAAATGGATTTTTCATGCTTGGAGGCCATAAACATCCTGTTCCTATTTAGTCATGAATGCAACGTTAATTGCAGTGTTGTGCATCTGTCAATCACTATATACATACAGGAAATATCTTTCTCTTGAAATATCAGTACATATCTTCAAATATACTGTATGTTGGAGGTCTGGGTAAACCCTTTGGATGTCACTGTGTCTGAATTCTGAAAAAAAAAAACCAGCCAAATTTTATGCATAATCACTTTTTGACTAAAATTAAGATGTTTCTGCCAATAATATACTTTCACATCTCTATTTAGGAAAACATAAATATACACTATATGGCCAAAAGTTTGTGGACACCTGACCATAACTCTCATATGTGTTTTTTTTAACATCTCATTCGAGATTTAGTCCCCCTTTGCTGTTATAATAAGCTCCATTTTGGAGCGTGGCTGTGGGGATTTGTGTTCCTTCAGCCACAAGAGCATTAGTGAGGTCAGGCGTTGATGTCGGGCGAGGAGGTCTGGGGTGCAGTCGGAGTCACAGTTCATCTCAAAGGTGTTCAGTGGGGCTGAGCTCAGGGTTTTAGGGAAACTGTAATGCTACATACAAATATATCCTATACAATTATTTGCTTCAAATGTTGTGGTAGAAGTTTGGGGAAGAAACATATGGGTGTGATGGTCAGGTGTGCACAAAGTTTTGGCCATATAGTGTGTTTTTAAAAACAATTTGAAAATTATTCTTTAGGTTACGATCTAACTTTGCCTTGTTGCCTACCTGCAAAGATCATTACAAGGATCAATTTTAACAAATATGGTGGTAAAAGCTGTTTAAGATAACTAAAACCTCACTTGCTAAGTAAGATTTTTCTTACCCAGTGAGTGTCATGCTTTGATCAAGTTGTTGGAAAGCTACATGCTGTAGTCTGATTGGTTTGTAATCAGACATTGGCTATCAATATGTCTGCAATGCTTCTGCACCATCACATCATCATCAAAACAAAGAAAAGAGCTTACATAGACACTATGTATAGACGACAGCGTCAGAGTGTTAAATGTGTAAATGACCTAATGAATGACATTTATAACAAAACATTTAGTCAACAGAACAGAACTGGCTGAATGAATCAGCACATAAACAGATAGAAGTCGAGTGAAGAGACAATGATGAGGCTCGTGTTTAAATGCTGTGACTGACTTTTACCTCAGGTGATGAGGCAGAGACTGTAACCATGTAATTTGTTACAATTTGGCAGTAATGTTGTTTTTCTGTAAGTGGATTAGGTTATAAGTTTAGAGATAGGCATGCTGTGTCTTTTAGTGAAACTGGAATGAAATCTTTAAATGCAATTTTCTTGCTTTTCACTTTTGGGAGTCTTAAAATGATAAAAACGTACATAAAAAATATTACAGAGTAACGCTTATCCTACACAGGGTCACAGGGAACCTCGAGCCTATCCCAGGAGACTCGGGGCACAAGGCAGGGTGCCAATCCATCGGAGGGCACAATCGCACGCACGCACACACACACACACATACACTATGGACAATTTGGAAATGCCAATCAGCCTACAACGCATGTCTTTGGACTGGGGGAGGAAACTGGTGGGATTTGAACTCCCAACCCCGGAGGTGCGAGGCAAACATGCTAACCACTAAGCCACATGCAAACCAGATGAATAGATTTCAGTTCAGGAAAGTCTGTAAAACTTTATATAGTAGAATACATAAAAATTGGACCATGTGAAGGGTTTTCCCAGGCTGCCACATGTATTTTAAATAAATTTTGCTGTATCGTAATATATAAACATTGCATAAGGATTGCATAAGGGGAGCATCTTGAAGGTTTGTAGTGGGGGTGGGTGATTATTTGAAAATAAGTGTGTCTGTGACCATCTCAGTGGCCTGGTTTTTGTAGCAGTAACAAAGAAGTGCTGAATAGACAATCCCCTCTCTCTCTCTCTCTCTCTCGCTATCTCTCTCTCTCTCTCTCTCCCCCTCTCTCCCTCACTCCGCCTCAGGCACCGATCTGTACTCGACCCCTATTCTCTCTAACTTTCTAATAACATGTCATCCTCTCGTTAATGCACTGACTGCAGGGAAAGGCTGACGAGGACAGCGAGAGGAGTGTGTCTTTCTATAACCTTTCCCCTCCTCTGTCTCTTCTGTCAGTACACACACAATGGCTACACACTGATGAGGTTCTGTACACTGTAGCATTAGAACTGTCTCAGAATGTAACGTACTGCAGGATATTACACTCGTGGAGCACATTAAACACATATGCACATACACACACAAATTCACATACACCCACATGCAATTCCTGTTCAAGCCAGGCGTGAGAACGGCAGGAAACTTCAAGAGGTGTATTGATCGCACCTCCGCCTCTTCATCCTGCTGAACACACACGCTGCCTCACACACAGATGCTTTAACAGCATCCAGCAGTTCGTTTCTTCATGTTAATGAGCAAGCACATAAGAGAAATCACATTTTTTTTTTTTTTTTTTTTTACTACATATCAGGACACGTGAACATCTGTGTTGTTAATTGTCACTGTTTATGATATATAGATTCTCGTATCTGATTGGTCAGAAGGTGTTGATTAATTTTCTGTACTAGCAAAAAATAGTTCTTGCTGCAAGGCAAATCACAGATTTATTTATATTAATGCATATTAATGCTAATATGTTATTGTTGCTATAGTAACAGATCTTTCACAAAGACTTATATGGTAGATGCTCAACATAACGGAAGCCTAATAAAAAAAATGGATTACACAAATAAAAAAGTGTAACTGCTGACATGGTGAGGTCTTCTGCAAGAAGATATTTTCCTTAACATTTATGGAAGGAGTCTCCAGTTTCAGGGTGTAACATGTAACGCAAGTGTGTATACTCAGCATGTGTTTTATTAAGGGAAATCCAAGAATCAGTATCAATGTCCAGCATCAAACAAGGATAATCCATAATACGGAAAAGAAAACTGGGTCAAAACTAGGAAACATGGATGTAGGAGCAAAACCTAGGAAACACGAGATCAAGAAACTTAGAACATAACAAGACAAATGCAGGATAATAACAAGATAAACATCTTTGGTGATTTTGTCATCAGAACGAGACAAAGAAAAACAAAGCAAGGGCTAAACCGAGAACAGGTTAACACAATTGAGAAATGAACCAATGACAGGACAGGGGCGGAGACAGGACTAGAAAAAAAACAGTCCGATGTAAAGCTGGAACTTTTCCAACATGGGAAAAAGTCTTCAGAACAGACGATGTGATGAAACAACGGTTTATCGCTGCTATAACGTAAGCGATTACAAGACCCACCTTGTTTCATGAATGTTCCACATCATCAAATATAACTATAAATGGATAAAACATACAAAAAGCCATTGTTTAATAAATAAAATATTGTAACTGTTGACAATTAGCTGTGGTATAAGGGGAATAAAAACACTACATGATGTATGATACATACATCATTTTCCTTATTTACTGTATTATGTGATAAGTAAAACTGTCAGAGTCTTTAATAGGTCTGTATGATTAATCATGTTAATCTGTTTTTTTCACTCTCGTACATTAAATCACAAGCTCTCCATTTAAGCTCTCTATTTATACTTAAAAAAATTAACACTAAATTAATGTGACTATGCATCAGTCTAATTAAATTCAAAGATTGAATCATATGAATGAATGTAGGCTTGTAAAGTACAATATGAGACAATGAGACAAATATAAGAAAATGCTTTTTTTATTTAAAAAATAAATAAATAAATAATACTTCAACGCAATAAGACAGAATAATTATGATTTCAATGTTGAGCAAAATAACGTCATCATTTTAGCTATTAACATGCAGCCACTTCTGTAAACATCTGACAAAAATAGAAATGTTGGGATTTTGCCAGTTTCATCCCATCTATTCTGGAATAATTTTAGTTTTCTATTATATGGGATATCCTCTGGTGATTACAGTGGGTGTGGATGACTGATCACGTCCGTCTCCTGCCTGAGCCAATGATGCTTTCCATTAGCACCACTGTTTGTATAATATTTATACATCCCTCACCAGATTTACCTCAATAAAAATCAAATACATGTTTTTTAAACTATATCTCATACTGCTCGATTCTCCTGTATTACCCCATCATTATATCAGCTTATAAGATCTTTGTAAAATTGATTTTATTAATTATTTAGTGAATCTAACAATCCAAAATTCTACTATCCTGCATCGATCAGAATGTATAGATATGTAAATAAAGACTGTATAAATATTAAAGCAGCTATATCTAGCAGACATCTCGAGCTCTCCTATAGCACAGAGCAGATCTCAGCACGACGGCCCAGAGCCCTCGGTTGCCATGGCGACTGGGTTGACGGGGAGCGGGTGCTGTGTGTTTTTCGGATGGTGGGATGAGTGTTGGTTAAAAGGGAGACATTTCAGGAGGTTGATGTGAGCTCTGGGTATACACGTGAACTTGATGAAGGTTAATGAGTGGAGAGATTTGAAATCTCTATTTTTATTATTGTGCTAAAAAGCAGAACAACACTCCAGATGATGTTCTACTACTTTATGTGCTTGGCTCAGTTTCTATAATTGACGTGGAGGGAAAAAAAGGCACATTTATATTACAGAGATGATGTTAATCAGGTCAAACCAAGTGCCAAGGTGAAATAAAAATGAAAAAAAAAAAAAAGATTAATCTTTTTGCTGGGGGAAAGAAAACTCTTACTAATGAAAATCGACCTAATAGTTTCTGTTAGCATTTTTTCTGTATCTAATTATTTTAATGGTTAATAGAAACCATTAAGCAAATTTCTATCTATCTGTCTGTCTGTCTGTCTGTCTATCTATCAATCTATCTATCTGTAGATATTTCACAGTCATACTGAAATCATGCCACTATGCAATGTGTTTTCAGCATTAAAAAACCCTGGCAATATCACTGTGTAAAAAAAAAAATCATACTTTTTTTCATGACCATTATACGCCTTTTGTAATGATAGATTGAGTTCCTGTTCCATTCACTGCATCTGATTTTAATAAATATTGTTTTGCATTACTAATGATGATTGTTAGACACGGTGCACACTTTACAATGCATTTCCCAACTCTTTTGCTACAAATTCAAAAGCGATGGCCTGCTAAATTGAGCACAGAAAATCAGTCATCCGCTGCTAATTAGTGAACAAAACATGAAGGTTAATGAGAGAGAAAGAGAATCGGCAATCTACACAGTACAGGAACAGCAGAGTACAACCATACCCATTTCAAAAGTGGTAAAGACCGCAGTCAAGATTTTTATGAGGAACAGTGTGTTTCTAAATATGAGTTTCTGCAGAAGCAGTGGAAACACTCACACGCACACACACACACACACACACACACAATACACAGTCTCTAGAGTGTGTCTCACGTGCCTGCCTGTGGTTACATGTGGGAGCGGACATGTGATGGCTGATGTGAGGAGACGGCTAGTCGATCAGAGGGAGACCATTAAACAGGGGAGAAAAGTGTGTACACGCACAAACACTCACTCACACACACACACACACATACACAAAATACAATAATAGCCAGACCACTGTGAGTGTACACACACATCCCACACATCACATTGGTTTGAAAAAGAGTAGTCTAAATTTCCCTGCTCAGATTTCTTTATTTCTTTACAGTGTTTGACAATAGTTACGATGACTCATCATATCTACATTATATTTATATATATATATATATATATATAACTTTTTATTGCTTTCCACAAAAGCAGTGGAAGTAATGAAGGAAAAAAACAGAAAACAGAAATATATGAACAGGGTATAGACATGCTAGAATTATTATAACAGTAAGACAAATATAGCAATAAGATGAATGTAATGTAGCAATGAGTATAAATGTAATGAAGAAAGAAATAAAACACTTGGGGTGTGCCGTTAAAGGAAAATAATCAGTGACCGGGTGGTGTGACGGAGCCTGAAATGACGTAGCGTTACTGTTACCACCCTGAAGTTGATTATTTTCCAATAACAGCACATCCTGAAGTGTTTTATTCCTTTTATACCACAGCAGTTTGCCAACGATGGCATTTATTATTTAAAGCAAGACGTCATACTTGTTATCCGTTTGTAGTTACATCTAATGTTGAATGTTGAACATCTGCGTATCACTTACGTTAGAGCAGCTATAAACCGTTGTTCCCTCACAAGCCTCTGTTTTTTCTCTCTCTTGAAGTTAATAAGATAATAATAAAAAAAAAACAACTAAAAGATAATACTAAAAAAAACTCAGCTTGCCATTTTACCAAGAAAGTGGAAACTCCTCTGTCCTGAAGACTTTCCAATGGAGGAAAACCTCCTGACTGTTACAAAGTGCTGACACTGGAGACTCCTTCCATAAATGGTAAATAAACAAGGCCACACTGCAAACTTCACCATATCAACAATTATACATTTTTCTTTGTTATACTGTTTAACAACACTTTTTAAAATCCATTTATTATTAGTGGGTCCACCACACAAGTCCCTGTGAATTTGCGGTTGCTATAGAAACAATAACGTATTAATATAAATGTGCCATATAAATGTTAATGTTGCTAACTCTTTGTTCATGGTCAGTCTATGAAAATCTGTTTTCTTCTCTTCCTGTTGTTTCTACAGCCAGTTTTCCTTTACAGCATGTGTTTCAGCGAATTACGTCTACAAGTATTCATCACAGAAACTCTAGGAAAGTGTAATGTACAATACGTAGTAATGTAATAATAATATAATAAGAGGTTATGTTTAGTTACAGTGGTAGGCTAAAAAAAAATCCTAATATATTCCAGTTTATTTACTCAAGATATGGCCATAAGGTTCCTCTGGCCTTGTAGAGTTGCATGAATTATTTATGATTTTGTCCTTGTTAATATATATGCTTCAACTATTACAAAACTGCATCATGACTCTTTGATAAACCAGAATTACTTAATATCTGTCTTTTTATTTTGTTTAATTATTAGTGCAGTTGAAACTGGCACAAGAAAAAAGGATATTGCTAACTGAAACTATTATCTCTGATTGTGTTTTAATGCACAGCGCCCACTTCGCTGCCTACAACTGAATCTGATGATTGTGTGTGTGTGTGTGTGTGTGTCTTTATAGATTAACTGAATATCTCATTTGGAATAATACCTCGCTTACTGCTTAGCTGTAAACCTCCCACTGCATTTTTTTTATTTCTTTGTGTGTATGTGTGTGTGTGTGTGTGTGTGTGTGTTAGTCCTGTGCAACTAGTGATGCACATGTGACTTTACTGACATGCAAGAGATGAATGCTGTGATGCATACAGTAGTGAGATAGGATTACTGAGAATAACACACTCTGTGTTTTAGCAGTTCGTTTTGCTACTTCACAGCTCCAGGGTTCCTGGTTCGATTCTGAGCTTGGTCTGTCTGTGTGGAGTTTCATATGTTCTCCCTTGTGTCTACGTGGGTTTCTTTCGCGTTCTCTGGTTTCCTCCACCTCCCAAAACAAGCCAGTAGGTGGACTGAATACACTAAATTGCCTGTAGGTGTGAACGAGTGTGTGAATGTGTGTGTGCATGGTGGTGTCCTGTATAGGCTGGTCTGCCATCCAGGGTGAATTCCTGCCTCACACCCAGCGTTCCAGGAACAACCTTTACCCAGATAAAGCAGTTACTGGAAATGAATGAAGAGAATCAAGGGTTATTTCAGGCTTCACTGGATAATAAGCATTCGTAGGCTTCAAAAATGGAATATACCAAGGGACATGCAGAGGGACAAGCGAAGAACTGAAGAATAGTGTAGAGTTTTTTATGAAAAGAACCACAAATATTACAATTTCCTGACAGTTTAGAGACAAAAACATTTCTAAATTGTTCTAATTGTTCTCTCCTAAATCCTGAAATGTCATATTTACAGCTAAAATCAATTCTATGTCCCAAATCTGTGACTCAGCATAGTGGCAATCACAGTACGCTAGTATTGGTCCGGTCCTTTCAGTTAGTTTTAGACAGATGAAAAAAGGTTACCAAGGCTACAGGGCTGATGTGAGCCTGAAAGTCTTTGTGGTCAGAGATATACTGCGCAGTCACTGTTTTCTCTCCAGTCACGTCCACATTTGTTAAATAAGTGGCACTTTGTGAATTGCCAATTGTGGCAACACAGACATTCAATTCCGGTAAGCATGGGAGCACATTTGCTGCTCCGACCCCACCAATTTCTCTCTGCCATGAGCTCTTCTGCTTCTGGACTCCTCCTATTTTGGCTTTTTCTTCATCAATCCACTGCATTTTTGCTGCATCACAGACATTTTTTTGGAATATGATTCATTTTCCATAACTAATGCCCTCGTTCTAATATGTTATCCACAAAAAAAAATCTACTTTGCACTTTACAGTTTCATGGTAACATTAGAAGCTGCACTTTTTTTTTTTTCTTGTCTTGAGAAAGACAAGAAAAAATTTATAGTAAATGATAACATGAACTAACTAACTGATGTTCCACAACATAAAACATAACTATAAACTGGTAAAAGCTATGACGTGTTGTTCTTTAGTAAATAAACAACTGTAATCATTGCAAATTGCTGTGGTACAAGAGGAATAAAAAACATCTGAATGTGCTGTTATAGGAAAAGAATAACATTGCGTCGGATTGGGCCACCACCACATATTTGATTACTTTGCTCTAGCAGCCCGCCCACAAGTGTTTTATTGCTTTGATCGTGGATCAAAATCCTGTCATAAAACTACTGTAAAATAGTCTCTAAGACATTCAGCAACATAGTCATGTTTCCATTTTTGTAATATTTTGTACTAATGTTCTTTTAGTTGCTTTTAAATTTCCACCCCCTGCTTCCTGGCACTGCTGTTGTGTACAACTCTGACTTAATAATTCTCTAGAACAGTGCATTTTTCATCAAAACAAACTTTGAAATGAGTGAATTATGCAGAAATGTTGTATAATCGGAGGAATTTGTCTTTAAATGATGTATCATAGGGGAGCCAGAGGTGACAGGATGCAAACTGGGGATATGAAGGATATCTTCTAATGGCAGGGTGAATGGATGGATGGATGGACAGATGGATGGATGGATGCACTGGCAAACTCAGGGGAGGGGCATTTGCCCTCAAGGAAAGGAGAATGTGATGAAGTGCCCGAATGGCTGCCTTTCAAATGGGAAAAAAAAATGTGATGCTCTAAGGTGCTGTTCTGTGCAAAAAACATGACAACATGATGAAATGCCCTAATGGGTGCTCTTCCAGTGGAGAAAATGAGATGCAGTGCCCAATAGGGTTCCCTATATGCAAGAAAATGAAATGTTGTGCCCTTTGAATGCTCCCACGTGTGAGAAATGTCCCCTCTAGGGTGCCTCTATAGTAGAAAAAACATGAGTTAGTGCTCTCCAGGTGCCCTTTTTATTTTTTTGCCCTTGACCCACAGACAGTCTGTGTCCACCCTTGAATGGATGGAAGGATGGATGGATGGGCAGATGGATGGATGGATTGATAGATGGTTAGTTGGATGGATGGATGGATGGATGGATGGATAGATGGCTGGTTGGATGAATGGATGAATGGATGAATGGTTGGATGGACGGATGGTTGGATGAATGGATGAATGGTTGGATGGATGGATGGTTGAATGGATGGATGGTTGAATGGGTAGATGGATGGATGAATGGATGGGCAGATGGATGGATGCATTGATAGATGGTTAGTTTGATGGATGGATGGATGGATAGATGGCTGGTTGGATGAATGGAGGAATGGATGGATGGATGGATGGTTGAATGGATAGATGGATGAATGGATGGATGAATGGATGGATGGATGGATGGATGGATGCAGGGATGATTATTGAAAATTTTATATTATTATACATTATCTTGGCTTGGTAGTTCAGGGGCTGTAAACGACTGATTATACCCCTTATAGCTAGAAATGGTGATGGATGGACTGATGGAGAGACAGATTAAACATTTCCCTCTATCACCTCCAACCACTATATATCAGGAAACTAAAAAGTGACTCATCACACACATCCTCTCATCCCTCTATCACACAGTTATTGAAGGCCTTCAGACGTTTATGTCCCAAATCCAGTCGTAGGGACCTCTTACCTACAGTTTACCCTACAGCTACCTCTCCTCCCAACACACCTGATTCAGCTCGTTAGTTAATAATCAAGCCCTTAATGAGCTGGATGATACAACTATTTTTAAAAAAAATTTAAACTTATCGTGCATTATGCACATCAGTGCCTATGTGTGTGTTCTCTGTGCTCAACTGCTCCAGGGGTGTTCAGGTCCACGAGGTTAATGTAGCGTTAAAGTGGAGCATCAAGGTGAAGCTCCAAGAACGCAGGGACCTCAGAAAGGTCAAAACCAATCAAGTCTGGTCGTGAAGGACTCAAGTACAGGACCGTTCTGTGATTTCTGTGCTTAATGACACCGAGCAGTTAATTACTGGCTTTATTAGGTGTTTTAACGGAGGGAAATCACCAGTGCTGGAGTCATCAGGACTAGAATTGATTTCCTTTGCTGTAGGGTGTCCTTGACCTTTCTGAGTTCCTGAAGCTTCACATTGATTTATGTTGATCGGTTACTTATTGTTTAACGCTACATTAACTCTTATAAAGCTGAGTATCTCTTCTAAAGTGAGGAAAATAAAAGCCTCTCTGCCTTGAAGCCTCAGACGTCGGTGAATATTTTGCAATTAATTTAATTCTAAATTAATCCCCTACACATAAAATGAGTGATATTAAGATATTAAGATATTTGTTATATTACTATTATATATAAGTGTATTCCTTTCTCTCTATCTCTCTCTCTCTCTCTCTTTCACTTATTCTGTCTTGCCCATCTCTATAAATAAGTAAGGTGCTGTTTCCAAGGTAACATCTCCTTGGTGATTGGGCCACCTGAAATCTTGTTGAGCAGAAAATGTGCAAGATGGGAGACAACTTTAGGGCCACCTGATAACCTCAGATTTTTTTTCTTGCACACAGACACACTGAGCTGCTTTCACAAATCCCAAACAACATAAATCTCAGGCATAAATTCATTATCGTGCCCTGCTCTCTCCATCATCTTGTTTGGCACTGTTTTTTTGGAGCGCCGATCCCCATCACTGATCCTCGTTAAATCATTGCATATGGCTAAATCCTGCCTAAGTGCTCTCGAACCTGGTAATAAATACTCAACAGGTCATCAATAAAAACACAAAAGCCCTGAAGTGACAGCGTGGTGGCATGGAGGATGGAGAGTACTGAATTAGGGACGGCACAGAGGTGCAGTGGGTAGCATTGCCGCCTCACAGCTCCAGGGTCTTAGGTTCGATCCTAAACTTGGGTTATTGATTATGCATATCTGAGTGGGTTTCCTAAGGGTTCCTCTGATTTCCTCCCATCATCCAAACACAGTAGGTGGATTGCCTATGATCAATTTCCCTTAGGTGCAAATGAGTGTGTAATAATGTGCGTGTGTGTGTGGGTTTGTGTGTGTGATGTACTGTTGTCCCATGCAGGCTGTATTCCTGACTTGCACCCGGTGTTCCCGGGATAGACTCCGGATCCACCATGACCCTGACCAGGATGAAGTGCTTACTGAAGATGAATAAACAAAAGGACAGGAAAAGGTTCGTTGGCTAAAAACAGTTCATGACGTCATTTACGTTGCTGTCTGTAAAGGTTTTCAATCATCCAGGTCATCTTGAATGTCTAGCAGTGATACAGCCTCAGAAGAAGAAAAAAAAAACAATTAATCTATGCTATTTATTGTCACTAGAGTGATACAAAAGTAAATACTTTATACCTTTTTTTTGTACCTTAGAAACTCATTTTGAAGGTTTTGTTACATACAGTACATTATATGAGTTTTAAAGGGACACTACATTTCCTTTCCCAGGCAAAAGTTTTTAAGAAAGCATAAAAGACATACCCTTGAGATATGTCTTATTTGATTTTATCCTCTGGAAGAACACTTTGTAGTTTGTAGAATTAGAGACAACAGAGAGTTTATGTATAACCCTGTCAGAAATTCTGTTCTGGATTCTTAGCTTCCTAAAGGTAGTACCTTTAAAAGGTTCCTCAGAGGAACAAAGCAAATAAAAAAAAGAAAAAAGAAAAAAAACATTTAGGTTGCTTGATGGAACCTTTTTTTTTTTTTTTTCAAAGAGTATAAAGTTTATTATCCACTCTTAGGGGAAAAATATTTTTTTTTTCTTTTAATGGTTAATGAAGGTCTTATTGTCCTAAAGAGGTTTTACCTAATAACATAAACTTTCTGTTGTAGGTTTCTAAGAGGGTTCTTCCGGAGGCATTTTAGGGTTCTATATTTAAGCATTAACAACCAAGAGTGTATATGATCTACTAGCATTATAATGTTTCTTTGGGTTCTTCATATATGTAACTTCTTATGCTCCTTTCATTTTCAAAACTCTATACCTTTAGAAAAAAAAAAGTTCCTTGGGGGTTCTGTTGGACAGTTGAGTTAAGTTGAAGTCCTTTCTGATAGGGTTATACAAAAAAACTTTCTTCTGTAGGGTTCTACATGGAATACTGAAGTGTTGATGTACTAACATTATGATGTTTCTCTGATGTCTTCTTATGCTCTTCTACTTTTCCAAAAACCTACACTCTTAGAGAAAAAATGGTTCCTTTGGGTGTCTTTGGGTGTCTTAGTTAAACTCTCAGAAAGGCAAACCATAACATTAATGGCACTAGATGGAACCACTTTTTTTTTTTGAAGAGTGTAAAGCTTATTATCCAGTAACTATAAGCCAACATAGCTTCCTAAAGGTGTTTACTGAGGGTTACACACAGAACCAGTAATCAGAGAAAGAAAGTGAAGAAACATTAATGATGCTAGATGAAACTTTTTTCCCAAAGCCAAAAAAAAAAAGTTTCCTTCATTGGTTGTTTGAACAGTTAATAATTCTTAGCTTCCTACTAAGGTTTTATTTGGAATCATACAAAGACCCTGTTCGGGTTCCCTCAGAGGGACAAACCAAAGAACCATTAAGTGTGCTTAATTGAACCTTTTTTTTTTAAAGTGGAAAGCTTATTATCCAGTAGCTACATGTATGGGAAAAGGGGCTTTAAAAGGGTTCTTTGGATCATTAAGGGTTCCACTTTATTGTAGGGTTCTAAATAAATTTATGGGTTCTTTCAGAGGTTCAAAAAAGTGTTCTAGATTGAACTTTTTTTCTGAGTGTACAGAAAAAGCATAAACATATGGTGTTATAATAAGAGTGACGAGAATGAAATGAACTTCATAAATAACAAATAAGGAATAAAGCATTTAGGGGTATGCTGTTAAAGGAAAAGAATCAACGACAAGGTGGTGTGATGTGTCCCAGGTTTTGTGTGTGACATATGAAGTGGAAATGCATAAGCTGGACCGGTGTGAAAAGTGGAACATTGTGTAGTAGGCCGCCATCTAGTGGTCATTTCATGCCATATTATCAGGGTGGTGATCTGTGAGTGGCTTCAAGGTACAAACATATTGGAACAGTTTTTTTTTTTTTTGTTTTTTTTTTTTTTTTAATTAAACCTAAACAAGAAGTAAGCAGACATTAGGACAGTTTCTCATTTCTCTATTTTACCAACAGACATTGTGACAAAGTAATTTTACAGAAATCCAGATTTTGTGTTAGATCCATTCGGCATTTTGGGAAATCTTTAAGGTAGCCACAAGTTTTAGGGACCATCCACAAGAGCAGACTGTGAGCCACAAGTGCAGAAAAGTCCAAGCAGAAGAGCATCGGGATGAATCAGTGGAAGTGTGCCAGGATCTGCACACTTCCACAGTTCTTGTTGGAAGTAATGCAATGTAAAGACTCCCTGCCGAGTGTGTCACTTGTCTGATAATTAATATCAGTGTAGCAAAGAGCCCAAGAGACATCAAACCTCGTTATTATACTGTTACAGTCAATCAGTAAGGAGCCAGTAATCTTAGATTCCTCTCAAAGCCCAGTGGTGGAGATTTGAGACGAGGAGAGGAGGACTGCCAGAGGAGAGTAAAGGAAAGGCTGTAATAGAAGGAGAGCTCATGAAAAGATACTATAATGGCACCAAGATGGCGCAGCGGGTAGAGCTGTCACCTCACAGCTCCAGGATTCGACCCTGAGCTTGAGTAACTGTCTGTCTAGGGTTTCATGTTTTCCCCGTGTCTGTGTGGGTCTGTTCCAGGTTTTCTGGTTTCCTCACACCTCCCAAAAACTACATTAAACTGCTGCTAGGTGTGAATGAGTGTGTGAATGTGTGTGAAGGTGTGTGTGTGCACATGGTGCCATGTGATGGACTGGTGTCCCATCAAGGGAATAGACTCCGGATCCACCACAAACCCAAAACAAGTTACTGAAGATGAATGAGTGAATGAAATGAAGACTACAGTTTGACAGAATTTAATATCAATTGTATCAATTGTATAAGCTTTTTTTTATGAGATGGAGATTTATTTAATAAGCTCCTGCTTGTAGGTGATTGGTTAATGAGAGCAGTAGATTTTTGATGTCACTTAGATGACAAAGAAAAGTATAACGCACTCAAATTTGATTTAATTTAATAAGTAGCTAGGAGAGTGCTGAAATAATTCGGTTACTGTACACAAATGAATGTCAGTAAAAAAATAAAGAAAATAAAAAATCTCATAATGGAATGGAGCTTGTTTTTTTTTTTGCCCATACATTATACAATGCATTACTTCAGGTCAGCTTCCTCTCTTTGACCTAATCACAGAAATCCTGCTTGTTGCCTGACATTCATACCAAAGCCACAGTTCACTAAGCTAACCCAAATCTGTCAGCTGTCCATCAAATGAAAGAATCAGGGGAGACACTCCTGCACGTGTGAGTGTGTGTATCGCTGGAGGCAGTTATATTACGAGCCCGCTGTAGATGGCTGAGCCTGAGGGGTGTATTTCTGTGTCTCATAACCTCTGCTGTGTGTCAGAGAAAAGCTGATGTGATCTGATTTAGAAATACCAGCAATCCACCCAGCACACACACACACACACACACACACGTCATACACAGAGCACAGATAGCAACAGTTCAGTCATTTCATAAGACCACAGAAAACCTACTGTAATAACGTTTATACCACAGCGCTGTGAATTCTTGATTCTGATTGGTTAGAAGGTGTTGATTAATTTCCTGTAACAGTAAATCTGACAAGTTACTGTCTGTGAATAACACAGGGACTTGTACAGCAGACGCCTCATATAAGCCGATTAAAAACTGTTGTTATTTAATAAAATGAAATATATAATTGTTAATATGTTGAAGCTTTCTGTAGGAGACATTTATTTAACATTTATGGAAGGAGTCTCCGGTGTTAATGCTTTGTAACAGTCAGTATTTTTTATTCTTTTCCTGTCACAGGAGAAGATTTCATGTGTTGTTGTTTTCTGTGACATGAAAAGTTTTTTATTATTATTATTAACTTCATAAGAAAGAAAAAAAGAGCCAGGTCATAGAATGACTATACAGCTGCATGTTGTCCTGTAATCACATTTTAAATCTTTTGGAAAATAAAACTACACCATCAGAAATACACAAATGCTCACATGGTATATATTCAGTTATGGTGTATGGAGGGATTTTGTCTAAAACACTTTACACTTTCTTTACAGAGCCAAGTAATTAAAAATGATTAATAAGGAGACTCTATGAAGACAAACTACAGAGCACTAAAGCTGTGAATTCTGGTGAACACATCAGTGCCACCTTCTGGTGTATGTGAGTACTGCAATGGAACTGTGAAAGATAAGGATGTAGTATATTTTCATTCATTCATCTCCACAGGGTCTCAGTGGATCCAGAGCCTATCCCAGGCACACTGAGCCAGAGGCAGGAATAGGACGGGATGGGACGCCAGTACATCGCAGGGCACCGTGCACACACACATTCACACACAGTGGCAATTTGGATTAGCCAATATACCTACCTGTATGTTTTTGGGAAGTGGAAAGAAACCAGAGAACCCGGAGGAAACCCACACAGACATGAGGAGAACCAGGATCAAACCTTGGAGCTGTGAAGTGGCTATGCGCTCACTGCACCACTGTACCACCACATGTGTAGTTATACTGTATATAACATTAATTATATAAGAATTAATAGTTATAAAAACGTTTTGTAATAGAGATCTCTTTATTATAGTGCATTTCTCAGATGTTACAAGATGGGTTAAAAAAAGCTAGAAACAAAAAAAGGAAAAGGAAAATCTAAGAAAAGAAAAAAATAACCATATGCACACTTTATTTTTGCGTTTTTTTTTAACATAAATTCTTAAAATTAAAGCTTCACATCAGAACATAGGGTAGCT
>CM040466.1:4780459-4808465 GCA_022758105.1 Pangasianodon gigas
AAAAAAAAAAAAAAAAAAAAGCCATTAGAGTTTTTGAAACTCTGATGAGTTTTGGTGCGTTATGTAAAGAAAAAAAAAAAACAGAAAGAAAAGGAAACAAAATGTCTGCAAAACATCCAGTTGTGGATCTGATGAGGGTGCACATTCACCCGTTCCTTTCTGAGAGGTCAGTACAGGGTCATGACCTTTGGGGTGTTGGTTTGTAATCAATGTAACATTCCCAGAAGCCTTTGGAATACAGATAACAGAGGAAAAGAAACTGTCAGTTTGTCAAAATCAACGTCGGCAGCTGGCTGTTATGCTATACGTAAATTTTTTTTTCCAAAGGGGTTGAATGATTTTTCAAGAGAAAAGAAAGAAGTGAAACAAAAAGATGGAGCTTAAAATCAGAGAGCGGATTAAACCGGTTATAGAGACACGGTGACATTAATTTGCTCGGATGTAAACACAACACAGCCGGCTGTCCGGAAAAGGCTGCCATTTTGATTTTTGATGCAGCTATCCTTGTTTTTTTTTGTTTTGTTTTTTCCAATCTGCTATTATTCCCTCGGATCCAGGACTTGCGCTTTTCCCTCTTAATGTGTGGTGAGTATGTTTAGTTAAGGATTATTTTTCTGCAGCATTTAAAAGATGTGGTTATGGTTGCTGTGACTCTTACAAGGCTAAAGGTGGGGAACAACATCTAATAAAAACAAGAAAAAAAAAGAAAAAAAAAAGAAAAATGAGTGGGAGCAGCTCTAAAACGGCCTCACTGCTCCTTGATAAGCCTCCTCTCAGTCTCAAAGACAGACGCTGAACAAACAACTTTTACATTTTAAAGCAACAGTTCAGTCATAAACATTGCCAATGTCGCCAACAATGGATTAACGAAGAGTCACTAATTAGGACTAAACGAAAATCATGCTATTATCATCATCCACTTATTGTTAGCTACATTAGAATGCGAGGTGAAACATTTCAAATGCATTACTTCCTGTTATCCAGAACCGACAACCGTGTACTTCAGAGAAAACGCTGGGCTTTCATTACACTAGTCAGGCCTCAATATGCCTCAGGAAACAGCGATGTTCATGGCAACCTCATGAGCCTCATTTCTAAAATAACGCAAAGAAGGATCTAGGATGGAAAATCACTTTATTGTCTTTTTCTTTTTTTTTTCTCCCAACCTGATGCAGGTTACAATGAGTTTCATCATAAGTGGGGCAAAATACGGTGACAACGGCTCGTAACATCTTAGACATGCGTGACTGTTTTATCATCAGACGATGGAAATCAAGACTTATTTCAATATATTCATTTATTCTGTGTGTAAGTAAATAAAACATTCAGCATCCTGGGTCATTCTTTGCTTTGTGAAAACCGGGGAGATGAGGGATATGAAGAGTGAGAGAGAGAGAGAGAGAGAGAGAGAGAGAGAGAGAGAGAGAAGCGAGCTGTACGAGGAGCGTGTGTTCAAAAGCACAGCAGGGCTGCTCCCACTCTCATTTCTCACTCAGACACACACACACACACACACACATACACACACTTCCATTCCGGTATGTGTGTACACAAGTCAGCACTGGGGAGAGCCTCTAAAGTCTACAGAACCAAACAAAAGAAGAAAGGGGTGGATAAAGTGGGTGACCGAGAGACTAAATCCAGCGCCGCCATTCTCACACGCACACATCACACACACAGAGCACAGAGGGCTGGGTGGAATGGATCATTTAGCGTTTTTCAGCTGGTTGGAGAGCCAGTCGAGGCCTTCGTATAGCCCGTCTCCACTGGTAGCGCATGTGGCCTGGATGTACCAGTTGCGGTGCCGCAGTGAGTGCAGACCCAGTTTATCTGTGATCTCTGCTGCGTTCATAGCGTTAGGCAGATCCTGTAGGGGGCAAAAAAAAGGAGAAACACAAGAAGTGAAACTTTTAACTTCCATTTTGTTATAAATATTGTGAAATGAAAATGTCAAACACACAAAAAAAAAAATGTGAAGTCACATTCCATATGGTTAGGAAATGTAAAAACTTCTATTTGTTTGTGCCATAACTTAATTTGTGTAAAAGGTTTGTGCAGGATGAGAAAACAGCAACAACAACCCAGATAATTAGTTTTTTATATTCAGGGTGTACTGTTTATACGGTGTAGAGCAGGGGTCATCTACTTATAGACCCAGCAAAGTATTTCAGCAGACCAAAGCAAATAGTTGGGGAAAAAAAAAATACTGTAGTAGAGGTGATTACAAAAACTGTCCATAGGTTCAGCAAAGATGAGACATAATTCTTCATTAATTCTTCTTTTTAAGTTCAAAACAAACATCTAATTTGTTCAGAGCCAGTACAGATTTCAAACTCTGATGAGTTTTGGCATGTTGTGTAAAGAAAAATAAAACAAAAAACAAACATCTAATCTGTTGAGAGCAAACATAACCACTTTATATTAATGTGTCGTCTATAGACATGAACTCATCACGTATAGTAAAGTGTTAAAAGGTAACTGTCGTTGCCTTACAGTAATGTTAGTTGCATATACGGATATTTGCAAGCAAAAAATTTTATGTAACCGGACGTTTCGAAATATTAGTTGATTGGTTGAATACAGAGTGTACAACAGTAGAGTGTTGTCTATGCATAACCATAATCAGAAACAAACACTGTGACTAGACCTGCCCAAGAGCACCTACAGTTCCAGCTGACTGTAATCCCGAGTTGGAGACGTTTAGTACTGGGCTCGAGACCAGTTGAAAAAAGAAGCACAATTGTGCTTTAAAAGGTCTGTATTTACCAATGCATTAGTGAAAAATACGATATAAAAAAACTGCCAAGAGTTTGCAATTATACAATTTTGCTAAGAGCAAACAATTATGAAAATGGTAAAAGAGCTAGCTCAATCAGTCCAGCCGTAGTGTTTAAAAGCTGAAATGATCCCTCCTCTCTCTCACACACGCACCTGTTTGTTGGCGAAAACGAGCAGCACAGCATCTCTGAGCTCATCTTCAGCCAGCATTCTCGTCAACTCCTCTCTCGCCTCGTTCACTCGCTCCCTGTCATTACTGTCCACCACAAAGATCAGACCTGACAGAGACACAAAGAATGAGATGTGGTGGACAACTGAATCCTTCCTTTCATTTAAAATAAAGTGTGTGTATATTTTTTTTTGTTGTTTGTTTGTTTTTTTAAAATGCAGGAACCAACCTTGTGTGTTCTGGAAGTAGTGCCTCCACAGCGGCCGGATCTTATCCTGACCGCCAACATCCCACACCGTGAAACTAATGTTTTTATATTCTACTGTCTCTACGTTAAAACCTGCAGAGGAAGAAGAGAGAAAGTCAGAGAGAAACACAACTATGAGCTGCTGTGAGAAACTGGGAGGAGCTGACAGAGTGGTGAGTGTAAACAGCTCGGGGTCACCAAGCAGCAGATTCCATTACTACAGCCTCAGGACTGCTTCAACTGTTAACAGCTGCATCACCTTTCCCACCCTTTCCCAACACACACACACACACACACACACACATACATACACATACATACACACATACACACACACACCAAACACTACACAAATGATATTGCTTTTACTTTTCTTGATATTTATGCATTCAGAGGTTAAAAAAAAAAACAGAAAAAAATCAAATATTTACTATTCGAAAGATTTAATATTCTTTGTATAGACACATTTAATTTTTTTAGGCCTGCTTTAATTTACTTCTTTCAAATTATGCATAATTCTTATAAAACAAACTTGTTGAAATTGCTCGTTTAGTGGCTGAACCTCAAATGGCATTGTATAGCATTATATATACACGCGAGACACCATTATGTGCATCATTATACACCCTGTGTAGTGAATAGGAAGCCGTTTTGGATACTCTGGAGAAACATAAAAGCAAATTCCTCATTCACAGTCTAAAATTCATCTCCATCTTACTGTTGGATAATGAAAAAAAATTTAATGTGGACATTTAGGATATTATTTGTGGATCTGCAAAAATGCGTATGTTTTTTCAGCTTCTGTGGTTTATGTGGTACGACTGCCTAACAGGCTCATTTATAATCCAATGCATTTAAATACTGAACTTAAGAAAATCAATAACAAATGCACTTTTAAAGGAATATGATGGTCCAAACAGAACTTTACGCACAAAACTATACATGTGACACATGGAAACGAAAAAAGCATGCATTTCTATGACAAGAAATACAAACTGCCTTAATTGTAGGACAAAAATAGCTAGTAACACACCGATAGTGGGGATGGTGGTGACGATCTCTCCCAGTTTGAGTTTGTAGAGGATGGTGGTTTTGCCGGCAGCATCCAAACCCACCATCAGGATTCGCATCTCTTTCTTCCCAAAGAGATTCTTAAAGAGGCCTGCAAACATGTTCCCCATGGTGGCAGATCTGAGTGAGACAAAAAAGATACGAGCTTAGGATATCATACATCATACTGCATATCATTCACTTTGTTTAAATCAGAGATGCTTTTGTGACCTGTGACTCTTCTGCACACAGCCTGCAGTTTATTTATCTGTCCAAAGCCTGATAGAGGCATCACTCTAAATACATACACGCTAAGCACGAAGCAGGAACAATGAGGAATTAGCGGATATAGTGTCACACCAAGTCAACAAATTACCAGAAGTAGGATGCAACAGGAAGTGGCTTCACACAAAACACCAGTGGTGTCAAACTCCAGTCACTGTAGGCCAAAGCACTAAAGAGTTTACCACTATACCTCACTTAACACACCAGATTCCTCATCAGATAAATATCAAGGCCTTTATGCTAGGATTGCTGTTCTGTGTTAGAAGACTGAAAACACAAATCACCATACAACGGACTACAAGTGTCCTCTAATGTCCAACACATCTGCATTGTTTCCTTTTTGTCCACTATGGACGCGTAGAGCCGCGTTTGACAAATGATGAAGCAAACAAATATCCGGATATGTGAACGTCATACTCGGAAAGCACTTCATCTTTATCTGATGGCAGGGAATCAGCATCAGAAGCACTGTGACAGCAGCAAAGTTAACATGAAGATTGAACAACTGTAAAGAAGAAAATTCTTCTTCTCATTCAGTCTGATGTAGAGTTGACACGGTGTCACAGCTAGTCAGTTAGTCACAGCGTATTCTCAGACAGTTACCTCACCACGACTTTTTCAAAATACAGATTAAAACTGACTTCTGTCTATTACCATCTCATTTTTTCCCTCAAGTACCTGGTTCTCATTTTTTCTGACTGCAACACCTCTCTCTAGACTCGGCCTAAATCACACTACAGCAACCTCCATTTCTTGCCGCAGGGGACGCAACTGCACTGAAACCACTTTAGCTCTGTAAACCTCTGCTGTTGTTTACATGTTACATTGCTACCTCTGCTGCTACTCTGAGCATTTTCAGAACTTTATCGTACACGACAGCTATCAAACACACAGAAGTACATGGCGCTGCTGACCAGAACTAAACCAAAGAGCTATTTATTCTTGGATAAGCATCACTGCACATGATAAATCCTGACAATGTAAGAGACGTCATGGAAGTCATTCTAAAACATATCTTTCTAAGGAAGAAAGATTAAAGGTTTAGAGAAGTGTGAAACCATGATGTTTTACTAGGTTATTATATTGTGAACACCCATACTCAAGAACGAGTGATTCGTGACATGTTTTCGACGCAGGATAATGGCTCACGCTTGTGCCGGCTGCTAGACCCTATCAGTAATACCATTTCCCCTGTTTTTAACTACATCTTCTGTGGAGGCTTCATCAGACTTAGTGCAATGGGGTGTTTTTATTAACCACTTCTCCACTGCAGCTTGTTAGTGGCTACATTGCTTTTACCTACTTGGCTAGTACTACAAACCATTGACAAAAGCTAAGCTACAGCTTTCCTCAAGAATTAGGAAAGACTAGATGAAATTGCAAACCTGTTTACTTTCATTATGCAAAGCAAAAAGACTGCTGAGTGTCAAAACACCATGCTGTGGTTAGAAAAAAAGGCTAGAGCTCAGCACTGCATCGCTGCTCTGATGGGAGGGAGGGAGGGAGGAAGGAACAATGAGGTCAGTGATGTGGCAAATATAGGCCACTGCAGGTAACCAGAAACCTGACCAGTCTGTAAAAGGAGACACCAGAGCTCTGAATTAATCAGGGAGAGGGATCACTTATCTTCTGCCGACTACGTTATGAATCCTGGTAACGTGCGAGTTAAAGGACGACGAGCATAGCTAACCAGACCAATCACCTGATCACACATGACATCAACTCGTATGCAGAAATAATCTCTAATGCTCGAAGGAAAAAAAAAAAAAAAAAAAAAGTACCATATTTTTTAATTCCTTTCTAAATCTCACTGGAGAACGTACTGAAACCATCAGATCACTGCTTTCTTCAGTTTCTCTCTTACTGTGGCCTGCCTTTCACTATAAACTGTACATGAAAAGAAAACACGCTGGTATGAGCCTCTGCATGTAAACAGGAAGTGCCACTGCAAGAAGCGGCGAGGGCGACAGCCATGTCCGAAACAGTGCCCTACTCCCTACGTACTGTCCTAATTTTTATTCTTGTGTGCTACCAAAAACAAACAAAACAATTACAATCCAAACAAGGAATAGGATACCCACAATGCACTGTAAATTCTGCAGGGAATACAGAGTAGGTAGCATTTCAGACACAGGGACAGTCTTTTCCCAAAAAACAGACAGTAGGACTCTACAAAACTGGAAAATCGGAAATACTAAATATACGATGATGATTAGATGATGACTGAAAAATCTCAACATTAACAGGAAAACAGACAAACAGCCTACACACAAACCTATTAAATCTGTATGCTTTAAATGCCAAGTGCAGCTGTGCATCACAAAGGTTATGCTGCCTTTACTCTAGCAACTTTTCACTCATGTCGCACATAGCTTAGCTTGTGGGCATGCACTGTCTGGCTTTTTTAATTTCTGAAATGAGGGGGTAGTAAGGCAAGGCAGATTCATTTATATGAGACATCTCATATACAAGGCAAGTCAAGATGCTAGAGAAAATAAATAAAAACTATTAAAATATAAACAATGAGATAAAATACACAGGATAAAACGTAGTTTGAAGTACAGAGTTTTTTCCTCCCAATTTCCCCCCGATTTAGCATTGGCCAATTCCCACTCAGCAGTTAGGTCTGCCCTATCATTTGACAGACCAGTCTGAGAGGGTGAAGGCTATCACATGCTTGCTCCGAAGCACGTGAAGCCAGCCAACCCCATCTTTTTGAACGGCTGCTCATGTTGCGTAACGGGGCGGCGTAACACACTCAAAGGAAAATGCTATCCACCCTCTTCTACATGCATGAGCTCACAGATGCCCAGGATTGGCTAGTATCACTGTGACAGGGGGGAGAGGGAGAGAGAGAGAGCATTTCATCCCTCCCATCCAGAGAGCACAGCCGGTTTTGCTCTCTCTTGGACTGGATGGCTGCGGTATCAGAACTCGCTGATTCTAACTTGCTGGACAATAGAGCGAACGCTTTCCTTTTACACCACTCTCATCAGAGTAATAATAAAATATAATATTAAGGAAAAGGAAAAAAGTAACACTTTACTGTAACAATTATACCCACATGATTAAAACACATTTTATCTACAGGAAAATACAAGACCATGACTTTTCTTCCATTTCTGAATGAGTCAAACGTGGCTAAATGGAGGCTAAACAAGTGCAGGGGCCTAAGGCTGTGAAAATAGCGATCTCACTGGAGATCGCCGTGTTGCACACTTACTTACAAAATAAAGAAACCAAACAAGAAGTGAGACTGGACACAGACACACACTCTTTAGAGTTTAAAATTAGATTTATAAATTGCAAAGATATCTTTGCAGTGGCTAAACCAACAAACTGTCTGATAACTGAACCATTATAGTTACCACAGTCAGTATTCTCACTAAAACCAACACCATCTATTAAAATCCACGCCCTAGATTTTTTCCATCGAGGTTTGCAGCACCTTTAAAAGTCACCCTTCATACCTACATGGGAGATTAGATTAGGTTGCAAAACCAGCCAGGACGGCGGAGTAAATAAGTAAACGGCCATAAGGTCAAATAATTACCCATTTCTGTGCAGTGGGAACGATGGACATTGCTGATAAGTCACTCAGCACTCACAGACTGTCTAAAGAAACGATTAATGGTTTCTTCGATTAATCAAACATTGTGTAGGACTAGAAAACAAATAGACTCTGAGAACAAAAACTGTTATAAATGTTGTTTCCTGAGCTGCTGTGAGTCGCCCTGAATGTCCTTTAATAGCAATTCACAACCAGCGCTGTGACAGAATTGGCGTCAAATTTGTACGCATACATAATAAGCTAGCTCAGACATGTCAAGTGTCATAATGACACCCCATATTTAGGCACGAAAGAAGTATGATTACTTTGTGACAAGCAAGTCCAGTACACCATCGGGGTTTTTCTCTCTGTGTACTGACTTGGCGCTCACAGCCATGAAAATGTCAAAAATCGGAAGGTAGCTAAAGCTGACTAACACTATGTATTGTTTTATAATTGATGCTAGTGTATTAAATCATGAACTTCTCATTGTCCTCATGCTTCAAGTGTCTAATCAATGAGAGGACGCTGTGAAAATTTTCCAGTCTCTACTTTCTCAACACAGCAAGAATGCAGACGAAAGCACTTTCAGCTAAACAGGCAAAACTAAAGGTCACCAAGCAAGACACAGGAAGGCCATGATTACACACCATGGTAACATATCCGGTAATACATTTAGCAATTAAAATAGCCAGTCCATTACTGTGATTAAAAATCAGTCTTAATTTTGTTTTTATGGATTTAGACAGTTGAAAGGATGTAACCTTATAATGTATAAAGTGAAAGAAATGTTTTCTGTTTATTTAAAATTATAAAACTATTCAAACTGGCTGAATAATTAACAATTATGATTTACATATTAACAAAAATAATTGTAATTATCATCGTAGAATTTATTTTCTGGTCCTAGTGACAGTAAACTGCCCGATTTCACGTTCCCAACCCACGCGGTGACGAGTACCAATGGGTTCAGCGGCTAAAATGTCTCTTAAATGACTAAATCTTGCACTTATTCACCACCTGGTCTACATCTGCAGCACACAGAGGCCCGAGAGCGCACAACAGCAGCACAGCTATGAGGAAGTGCGCTGGAACACTGACTCATACTGGAAACACCACACACACACACACACACACACACACACACACACACAAAGGACAGAGGCTAGAGGAATGACAGACGTGTAGATTTGTTTTACCACATGCAGACTCTGAATACTAAGATCAGCCTACACACTGGTCCACACCCTACAAGCACATGTGAAACAGAGAGGACTGAGTAAGAGGACCAAAGGAAAGCTGGTTCATTTATATACTCAAAACCGAGACAGATACAATAAGTGCTAGACATTACCAAAGACAATGAAATGGACTACTAATTTGACTATATCACCATGCTAGTTAGTAGCGGTATACAATCAGGTCCAGATATGCTGTTATACTGGCAAAGGGAGGTTACGCAAAGTACTGAATGCAGGGGTGCCAATAATTGTGACACAGTTTTGTTAAAATATAAATATTTTGATAAAGTTGTTCCTTATATAGAATATAACGTACTGCAACTAAAAATTAGAATCCTTTCATATTTTCAGTTTCAGAATAAGATAATTAGCCACAAAGATATTTCAAAACCGTTTTTTAACTAAATCTTTTATCAAGGGTGCCTATAATTCTGGAGCTGAGTGTACATGAGGGTTTACGTATTTTTATGGAAATAAGCAATAAAAGAGCACAGAGAGGTAACAATTTAATTTCCAAAGGTTTCTACAATAATGAAAACTTTATATTTGACAGTCATTCAACATTTAAGTCACGAAAAACACTTTGAGTCAAAAAAGTACTAATGTTGTTGTCCATAATTTAACACGTTTACTTGTGCGTATGAAAAATATTTCTATTGACGTTTTGTTCACAGGTACCACGCAACACTCGTCAGTAATGTTTTAAGGAAAATATATCTTTCACAATTAGTACTAGTTGAAAAAACTCTACTGTTTATCATGGTATGTCACCCACTGCTCCTTTAAATCATCAACAACGACAAACTGAGCCTCATGAGTAATTCACAAGGTCCACAAAGGATTAATTATTGACTGCTAAAGGACAAGAGAAGGGAGGCGCGGTAGGTAATAATGGGTCCTCGGCAAACGTCTCAGTCCTGTGAAAACAAGGCTGACCTCCTCCCATGACAACCATAACCACTGGCACAACACTCACACATCCCACAGACAATCCTACTGCTTATCTTTCCCTCTCATGAAGCTTTGTAAGGATTTTCAGTCGAGCAGAAATGCCTGATGATGTACAGATCACTGGACAAGTTAACAGGATCAGGACTGACACCTACACCTAACGGTCTTCTGCAATTCAGTCAACCATGATGCAATGGAACAGCAGACGCGTGGACGTTCTGCTTATCGATCTCACTTTAAACCTCTCATGCTCTCTAATGAGAAGCACAGAAAAGACAAGACAGACTGAAATCACGCTATTACGATAAGGCTATAAATCACAAGAAGTTCCAGGAATTTAACCCAGGACAGATAAAGGGAACGCTCCACTGACAATTTTCTCAAAATACTTCAACCTGTCTCAAAGGTGTTTGTTGATAACGCAGGAATATCCGTGATAATCAGTCACCAGTACACTGCACCTGCGCTAGATCTAGAGGGCTTGTTTCCAGGTATCTTGTGTGATCACATCAGAGTAAACAAAAGCATGTGCAACGTGGCTGAAGCTCTAGGATATGAGAGCTTAGAGCCAAGCACATGACACCATTTGATCTCGCCCACAATGTCGAGGTTGCGCCACAGTCGGAGACTAAGATAGACCGAGATATCAAGTAGTGTTTGTCAACTCTTCAAGCCAGATGCAGCCGACTAAGCCATGTGTACGCAACAAACTCCTGTTCAGAAATGTACGCGTTCAGATTCTCCGTCATCAATACAATACTAGATACAATATTAGAGTTCCAAGTATCGGCCAATACGTTAGAGCAGGGGGTCATCAACTGGCGGAAAGTGTTCCTGACCCAGCAAAGTACTTCAGCGGATCAAACCAACACTCAAAAACACTGTAGCTGAACCCATCAGCGTATGAAACAACTAGCCGTAAATAAGCAGCTCCAAATTTTCAGCTTATCCAACGACACGCATTTACATGAATTTAGCTGAAAGAAGACTTTCATAGGTTTTATTTCATTTGCTCTTGCTCAAAAGATAAAAAGTCTATGGAAAAAGCAGAAATTTTAAAGACGACAGAGAAGGATGTGTTTATTCTGCACTTCACGATTAAAAAAAAAGAAGTATGTGGCGCTAATCAAAAGTGCCAACTCGAAGCGTCAGTGCAAAACAAAACAACCACTTCAAACGAAAGTGTCTTATTTATAGCCATGAACTAATCACTAACGTGTAAGCATTAGCGTAAGGTAACTGTTTTTGCATTAATTCAGTCATGTTAGTTGCTTATCTTTGTAGGCAAGGAAATTTGCAGCTGGACCACTACAATTTTTATTTGAATATCACTGCACTAGACCAGTCCGATACTGGCATGTAAACCGAGAATCTGCTGCTAAGTAATGCAGAACACTAAAGGCTGAATGACAGCGTGTTTTAGGATAACGTGTTCTCATTTTCATACAACAGCTGTGCGCAAAATCATACACCCTTACAACATAAAATGTGAGATCCAATCCGATATGTCCAGAGTAACATTATATTCAAAACCGATACTCGATATCAAATTAAAAAATAGTTCACCATCTGGACAACTTGTGTACAAAAGACACCACATAGAGCCTAAAGGAAAAATTCACCCTGAACAACTTGCGTATCAAACTTTATAATTAATATATGATGTCCAGTTGTAGAAAACAAATAATTTATGATGTAATTCAAAGTTTAAACTTCTTTCATCAACAAATTTACTTTGGCTAAAGGTGTCCTGTGTTATCCATCAAGGTGTTTTACTGTTCGATTAGCCTGGTCTCTGCTGTAACGCATCACAACTTCGCCATATAGCTGCACTGCATTCTGGGACTTTGAGTCCCAACATCTCCACTATTTCCAAGTTGAATTTCTCATTAACGTGACATTGAACATCGCTGGAAAATGGTGAGCGACAAAAAAAAAATCTTGCTGCTGTTTTTTTAGGAGCAAACAGCAAAATCTGACCGGCATCACTCATATTTGAGGTCAATGAATTTTTTTCTCCTATTGTAACTATTGGGCATATTAAGTAATGTCCCCATGTGACGTCAGCACGGGACACAACTGCCATCTTCTCACAGGAATAACTAAAATACAGCACAAGCCCACTAACTACCACCAAAATCACTCGACACATTACAAATATCTAAGTATAAATACATTTAACGTGTCTTAGGATGGAGTTTTGCTTTAATATTCAACACTGAGGAAAACCTGATCTCAAAGTGGCACTAACATCAACTGATGTATAACGTCAAAACACATATATACGCCTACATATTCATTTGATATGTTACATTTTGCTTAATTAAGCATTAAAAATGAGCTTGCTATAAACCTCCATATCCCTCCATCGTGCGGCTGTGAACTCGACGTCGCTACAGCCACACATCGGAAACACAAGGCCTACACCTCACCAGCCCGCTGACTAATTCAATTAACCTCCACAATTGATTTTTTATCACATTCTCTATTTGTTAAGCCAATTGATTCAACTCATTGTGGTGAAATAAGCGCCGCCTGAGCAACGTAAACGCATTTCCTGTTGCTTTTTCTTCGGCGATATCCGAGTTTCTTAGCTAGTAATATCTACCAATAAGCCTAGCACCGGAGCTAACCACGGCAGCTAGTTAGCCATCTCCCTAAATTAACTCATACTAAGCAAATATACCGACAAAACATGTCGGGAAAGAAATAAGCAATACGTTATACCAACTCGTATATTAGCTGTCTATGCTAATGGGTTAGCAAATCAAATATTAGCTTAGCTAACAGGCTAGCAAAATACCTCTCCTAACGTAGCTAGTTCAACAGCTAAGATATCAGCTTGAAAATGTAATGGCCTTTTAGTTTTCCTTAAAAAATACTGGTCTTTCGTAAATTGTGTCATGAACAAAACTAAGGCGAGGAAAATAATGTTTCTGTTCTATCTATTTTTTGCTAATTTACCTTTTCAGTGCTGCTTTCCAACAATATCCCTGTTCTCCTCGTCACCGCTAACGACAAAATGGCGTCTTTCACTGGACTGAAGGCAGCCGCGCCATGGGCGTTGTCCAAAGTAAGATTCTAGCCAACCATTTCGTCCAAAGTGGCCAAATCATCCCGCCTACAATCAATGTTATCCAATCAAATGCGACTACCCGGATTTTTTTGTGGGCGTGGTTAAAGAAACCGCTCCAGCTACCCAGCTTCCGACTGTAACATCCAAAAACAGTGTACTACCGCACTACTTAGACTGGCTATGTAGTGTGCAAGTATGCGGTTCAGACGAGCCAGATTAGATGTGAATGATCATTTCATTTCAGTAAATGTTTTAATGTTTTGTTTATAAATAAATTAATGTCTATAACATAGTAAGATGAAAGAGATTATACACACACACACACACACACACACACACACATATGTATATATATATATATATATATATATATATATATATATATATATATATATATATATATATATATATATATATGTATGTATGTATATATGTATATATGTATATATACAGTACTGTGCAAAAGTCTTAGGCACCCTATTTTTTTTAGTACAAACTTTGTTATAGATTTTTATTTTATGACTTCTACATTATTGATTCAGTGCAAAAACATTTTAGTTTTCCAGCACAAAATTAAATGTTACAGAAAAATGTTTGTATGTCAGTAAAGAAAGCAGGATATTACATAAGAGACACTTTTCAGACAAAAAAACATAATGAAGGCTGCTGGGTTTTACTGCAAAAATAAGAAGCAAGTCTGAGAGTCAAAGTCTCCAGAAGAACTGTGGCTGCTTCTGCAAGCCACATTTTCCTTATAAAACTGCACAAATTGTACCTGAGAGTGCTATTTTTTTTTAAAGCGAAGGATCGTCACACCAAATATTGACTTTGTTTCGTTTATTACTCTTTACTGCTCTTTATAGTATTATTATTATTTAATTTCATTATTTTTGAAGGCATCTTTGCTCTACAGCATTTCTTTGCATGTGCCTAAGACTTTTGCACAGTATATACACACACACACACACACACACACACACACATGTATATACACTGTGACAAATGTGGATTTGTTATGCTGTAGGAGGTGTTTTGTTGGCATTAGTATTCCCTTAGACAGAATGGTGCTTCAAACCTTTATTCTATGATGAAACACTTCTAAACTAATGGGAGTGGTCTCTTCCAAGATGACTCCGCCCCTATCCACAGGGCATGAGGACTCACTGAAGGGTTTATATACAGCCCTAACCCTAACCCTAACCTCGGGTGCATTAAATAAGATTTATTTTTAAAAAAAAAAAAAAAAAAAAAAACTCTCTAATTGCTTAATGGGTGGATTTGAATAAGATTTGAATGTTTTTTTTTTACTTGTTAAGCCCACACCTATTTCCACCCACATACTCAAAGCTCTGCCCCGAATACTTATTAAGCATTATCAAGGACTGTCATCTCTTTTAAGCACACTCAGATGTTCACCAGCTTGAAAGACAAGTTACAACTCTATAAACAGGCAACAACTCCTCACAATGATTTATGAGCATGTGAAGGAGCATTGGGGGCGTGTCTATAAAATGACTGACAAGAGGCAAATCCAGATACGAACATACATTCCAGAAAGCAGGTTTCCAAACTGTTTTTTTTTTTTTAGCTACGTAATTCACTTGTTCTGAGACAATGGCTTGAACTATTATTTTTCATAATTTCTACATAATTGTCCACATTATTTGTACTTAGTAAGAAATACAACATATTGACTACTGCACCTTTAATGAGGATGAAATTTGAACTGGATAATTTACCAAGAAACACCAAAGCTGTTCTGGTGACTCATTTTGGCCTAACACCTTACTAACACACTTTATGTTGGTTGTTCCTTTAATTCGTCACTCGTCTTGGGTTAGAAAAATGATGATGTATTACACACAGGTTGTTGAGAGACTAGTCTTTTCTGAAGGAAGTACTTTATCAGCTGCATTAGCAAAAAGCTTCTAAATTGTAGAAAGTTGAGCCTCTTGAAATTTTTCAGTGTGTGCATCATAACACTATAGAGTAAGCTGACAAAAATAATCTATTTGGTGAGTTCTTCTTCAGTGACCTATGAATTGGCTTTAGTCTATTATCACATTGAATATCAATATAAATGCCTAAGAATGAAGACAAATTAAAAGCAAAACAGATTCAGTGCAACATATTTCCATACAGACAATACAACCTGGGACAACTTACAGATTTAATGCTTAATTAACAAAAATCGTAGATTTTAATCAAATTCAATGTTCATCAAAATAACATTTACAGATGTTTTGTATTTTTTGTGCAAAACAACTGCCCATAGACTTTTATCATCTTCTACCATTTCGGCAACATTATTGTGGTTATAAACAATGCATAGCAAATGCTATTGATAATCTTGAAAGTGGTTATAAGACTGTAAATAAATACTCACCATGAACGTACCCGGCTGTGAAATACAACCCTTTGACGCTCAAAATAAAATGTCACACCACCTTCATCCTCACTGTTCACATTAGTGCTTATAGCTTATAGTTATACCACTGTCGACTCCTGAGCTGCACTCGGGTTAATTATGTCATGGCCCTGATATAAATATCTGATCATGGGACAAAAGTGTGTGTGTATAAAACTATTCCTCCTCTTCATCAGATTTTTACTGTTATTCACATTAATGCATATTATTCACTAACTCCTATAAATCATTTAGTAACTACAGTGTAACTAACTAAAGGCATGTAGCTAAGAGAGTAAGGAATGTAATTCTAGACCTGATGACAGATCTTGGGAGTTTAAGGGGTTAATGACTAGTTAGCAAGCTGAAAGGCTTAGTTCAGGAGTGACCCAGAACTTATTTATCAAATTCCATGCTTTGTGCCTGTTTGGGTCTGGCACAAAAGACACTGTAGGAGGAAGACTGATATCAAGAATACATGCTTTCTGGGGAAAAAGCTTAATATCTTCAGTCCACTAGATGGCAATGTCTAATGTATTGCAGGGGGCAAGCACTTTTGGCAGAGGGATGAATGTTTTAGCTAAAACCCATGAGGAACATGATTATTACCTAGAGAAACCGAATCAGGTGTGTTAATACTGTTGGCCTCCAAACAGTTAATATTTTTCCTCACTTTGTTTCATCTTATCGCCCCCAATCCTTTTCCTCTAATCTACTGTGAATCCTCTTACACTCCATTAAAATGGTCTTTGTGGACCATCCTGTATGTTTAGCAGAGTCTCAGCTGAGTCTTGCATCGTTTATACATACTAACAAAGGGATTCATTTATATAGTATTACCACATATGGAAGATTTAATATAAGTATAAAAATAATATTAGCCTTACTGAAATGTCTATGCAAATGAGTGTGTGTACTTTATGCTAGTTTATTACTGTGAAGCACACAGTTATTCAACAGCACTTTCATATCAGACCAGCTACAAGTACTCTGCTAGGAATTGCATTCTGTTGACTCTTGGCTAATGTATTCATTAAAAAAAATGTAAATTACTGTATACTCTCTGGAAACTTACTAACACAAAGACTTCACCACATTGTCACCTGAAAGATAAAATGGCATTTTCATCACTCAGGGAAAAAACACTTTTTAAAAATGTTTTTTAAAAAATTACTTTTAAGACTTAATGATTGCATAACAACAACAACAACAACAATAATAATAATAATAATAATTGCACTTTATGCTGATACCATAAGTGCATGCAAGTGTATCTGTCTATTTCTGTAAAAAAAAAAAAAAAAAAATCTATTCAGCACTCAGTGGCATTGATGAAGAGGCTCATCCTCCTGGATCCCTCTGAGGAGCAGAGATGCATAAAGGTGTGTTTTGGTCCCTCCATCCTCCAATCTGAGGATCTATTATTACTTATACACTTTTAGTTTGTTAGAAATAAAATGTATTACATGTATTGTATGTATATTTGTGTGTTGTTAAATTAATACAAAAATATCATTTCTATGTTTGTATTTTTTTCCTTTTAATGTAGACACTTGATACAGCATATTAGGATAGTTTTAAGGATTAAGATAGTTTTGGGCCAGGCTGGACACAAATTCTTTTAGGAAGTAGTAGCATAATTAGTTTGGTGGAGAAAGACATTTTAACCCTTTAAATAGTTCTCTGTACATTGAATCATACAGGGGAATGAGGCATTTTAATCATTATAATATGGTCCTTCTAAACATTCTATGAAGTAGGCTTTGGGATAGGCTGGATACAAGTTTGTCTATTTCTCTCAGAATGTGGTGAGTTTTTTGGTGGTCCAAGATGTTTTAACCCCGTAAACGGTTCTCTGATCATTGGTTCATATGGAGAAAGTAGGCATTTAATGCAAAACAATATGATCATTTTAAGCATGAAGTCCTAAGAATGCAGGCTGGGTGTATATTAATATATTTTAGAAAATGAAATTCCTTTCTTTCATAATGTACTCATGATGTTTTGAGCCTTTAAACAATGCTCACTGACTCATATAGGGAATATGATATGATATGGTCTTTTGATGGGTGACAGAAGGTTTTTAAAAAACCCAGTTTGCACCAACAACTAAACAAAAATCATGGAACAAATACATGTATTTGTGCAAAGCTGATGTACATTACACCACACTGGTGTGTTTTGATCAGCTCCAAAACAGAACATTTCTCGTCGCAGAATTAAGATGCGTATTTGTGACGTCATTGTGCGTTCTTTTTGTCACATCTAAAAGGGTGTGTTTTTTTAACAGGTGAAACCTTCAGTGAAAAACTGACCTTGTTTATTACCAACTAGGTGAGTAAACTACACTCATGCTGAGCAGAGTGGACTGTCTGATTATTAAATGATAATATAAGATTAATATAATGCCTTTTAATATTTCCTATAATCTCAGACAGTCAGTGGAGCACATTGTTTTAAACCACAATGACATTATAAAGAAGGGTCATGAGAGTAAATTACAAACAGGTGAATACTAACAGTATAAACTGATTAATATTGTGGTCACAGTGACCTCTGGTGGTGAGAGCAGGTATGGCTTTTAGCTCTTCTGGTGACCCCTTGAACATTTCTGGAAAATTAGATTGAATAACCATATTACCATATATTTCTAATTGTTCATTTTTCCACAGTTTTCCACAACATTGTTGAAAATGGTGGACATACTAAAGCAAAATGTTGATGCTGGAGCACAACTTCATGTTCCTGGTGCATGCAGTCCAGGTAGCGCACACACACACACACACACACACACACACACACACACACACACAGATTGCAGTTTAGAAGTAAAGGAATGTTGAGATATTGAGAGAACATACAGTACTGTGCAGAAGGCACCCTATTTTATTTTAGCACAAACTTTGTTATAGATTGTTATTTTATGATCTACATTATCGACATTAATCTACATTATGGAGTCAGTACCAAAACATTTTAGATTTCCAAACATTAGTTTTCCAGCACAAAGTTAAATGTTACAGAAAAACGTTTGTATGTCAGTAAAGAAAGCAGCAGATTACATAAGAGACACTTTTCAGATAAAAACATAATGAAGGCTGCTGGGTTTTGCTGCAAAAATAAGAAGCGAGTGTGACAGTCAAAGTCTCCAGAAAAACTGTGGCTGCTTCTGCAAGATGCTCACTTACACTTACAGCTCATTTCCTTATAAAACTGCACACACTGTACCTGAGACTGCTAATTTTTTTTTTAAAGCGAAGGATCATCACACCAAATATTGACTTTGTTTCATTTATTACTGGTTACTGCTCTTTATAGTATTTTTTTAAATGTAGAAACATTTAATTTCATTATTTTTGAAGGCATCTTTGCTCTATAGCATTTCTTTGCATGTGCCTAAGACTTTTGCACAGTACTGTACATGTGGAGAACTTCAGATTCTCCAGCCTGACTCACATCACAGACCTTCAGATTAGGGGATGCATGATTCATGGCAACATTTCACAGACAATGACAATAGCTGGGCAAAAATGTGATCATTTGAGGCACAGTGTTAAGTCTTGAGGTACTTTATAATGTATAAGGTTGTAATCCTGGACACAGTTGACACAAGAAACAGTACAACACTGTAAAATGAATAATGTTTATATAGTATAGAGTCATGTAATTACACTGTAGTCCGAACTGAGGTTTTGATTCCAGGGATGCCCAACTTCATGTATCAACCTGATGATGGCGACATGGCTGATTTTCAGAATGCAGTGTTTCCTGGCCCTCTTATGAGGTGAGACCCTACTTCTCCTCTCATATAACATAGACAAGTTGAGCGTTCATTGTAACCAGTAACGTTTTAAACCATATCATCAGCAGGTTAAAATGTGTGTGCAGTAATCCACATAATCCAGCTGTTTCAACATCTGTTGCAGCAATAAGATGCAGAAAGAGGACCTGATACGGTTTATCCAGTGCAAAGCACGGGAGTGTCTTCAACAAATTGAAAAACCTGATCAAAAAGAGGCTTACTTCTTCTGGCAGATTATGGACTTGTTCTGCCGTCGAAATGGAGTAAGTGTTATAGTTCAGTGTGTGTGGTATTTCACTTTGTAAGCAAATATTTTTTCATGAAAGTAAAGATTCTCTGGATTATAATAAGTGCATAAATGAATAAATATAGTAGCTGTCACACAGTGACACGATCTGCATTTGTTTAGTGCTCCAGATATCCATATCTGTATTCAGATTTAAACCTGAAATGGTTGTGTTGTTTTTTTTTTTTTATGTTTTTTTTTTTTTATTAAATATGAATATTACCACTAGGCCCCTGAAAACACTGGATAAAAACAGAAGTGCAGTATAATGATGTACCATTTTGAACCATTCTGCCAATCTTTCTAAAAATTTGAATAGTGCACCTCCTATTCACATCGGTTTAGACCACATCATCTGTTTGTCCTGAATAAAGTATTCATATTCACGTACATCCCTAATACCTATAATACATGTGTAACTTCATGAAATTTCTTTTACAGAAAGTGATGATGGCTCAAGCCGCCACAATCCTCTTCAAGGGCTACAGCTTACTCAGGAAGAAGGCATCAAAAGTTATATTATATTGCAAATCAGCATCAGCATCTGTCTGTATATGATTGCGCATTGTTTTTGCCAATATCATATTGACTATCGTGACCATTTCTGCTACAGCTGAGAGGAACTCGGAACCTGAAGAACTGGTGCATTCCTCTGGTGCAACTTTTGTGCTCCTCCACCCCAGATGATGAGCATAGAGAAGCCGTGATGAAGATGGGAGATGATCTTGGTATGGATAAGCTCCACAGTAACCACACTTTTCTGAAATGTTGTAATCATATCCTGAGCTGTTTCATGGACTCTGATCCTCACCTGCATGCTTGATCTTTCATCTGCAGCCTTCAGAGGACTGACGTACGCAACGCACATCTGCTATGTGGTAGCAAAAGTTGAGCTGGGGACATGTAGTCAGTTCGAATTGATCGGATGCGACAGGTATTTTTGTGTGTGTGTGTGTGTGTGTGTGTGAGAGAGAGAGAGAGAGAGAGAGAGATGTCTTTCCTGACTTGCTAATGACACATTTTCTATTTGTACCAGTTTGCCATTTGGTCTGACAGTCCTGACTGCAGCCGTTGAGAGAACCGAGGTTTACGAATACGTGCTGTCACTGACCTCAGGCCTGGCCCAGCCAAACTTCCAGGTTGGAATTTCTCTCCTTTTCTGTTTCATGGGCACTGATCGATCAAATTTAACCACTATACTGAGAATGAATGACTCCGTCTGTCTTAGATCTTTAAGTTGTATCACGCCAGCCGGCTAGCCCAGGCTGAATTTCCTGATAAAGCCCTTCAATACTGTGAGACCATCGCCAGGGCAGTCATCTCCTTCCCCGGCAGCATCAAAAGGAGCTTTATTGAACGGCTTATTTTGGTAAATATGATTATTAATAATTGTGAAATGGTTTCCAGGTTTTAAAAGCAAAAGTAATGCAAAGTCTTCATCACCAGTGTACTTTCCTTATCTGTCTTGTAGCTGTCTAACAATGTGCGAAAACGGGAAGGAGAAGAACCCATGTGGCTGCTAGAGCTTTGCCAGCTGCACAGAGTCAAAGTCGCTGATGCAAATGCTAATGCTGACCCAGAGCAGTACTCAACATCTACCAGCTCTGAAGTGGAGATCAAGTTTCAGGACTCAGAAAGTGGCTCGATGAGTGACGAGACCCCCGCTCTCCAGTCTCCTGATCTGGAGCTGCACACTGACCCAGAGGGTTTGTTAGAATCCACCATTTGGACTATTTTGTAATAAAAAACATTTCAAAATCACATTGCAAGCTATGTACAGTGTTGTGTAGATTAGGTAACTCAAAACTAGGGTAAAATTAGGGAGACAGATGAGGATGGTACACCATGTGTAAGAACAAAAAAGAGCACTGAAACTTTTTGAGTGAGTTTTCGCAGATATAGAAATAAAGACTTGTACTATTTTTACTAGGTACTCATATTCAAGGTACATTACCATACTCAAAGAAGAGATAACATAATAATGCTGTAATATAATAGCTGTTAACAAGACAAGACTCATTCTTTACACGTTATTGCAAGAGAGGACACTGAGCATGATGCTGTTTCGTTCTTAATTCAATTTCAATTTAACTGAATTATTGTCTGTTTAACAGTTGTGTTTGCTTCGCGGTACACCATGGGAGAGCTGCTGGGGAAAGGAGGCTTCGGGTCTGTCTATGCAGGCATCCGTAAGGAAGATGGGAAAGAGGTAAATGTTCTCCCTCATCCCCATAAACAAACTGCACTCTACAGTAGCTGCTAGTTAGCACTGAACATGGGTACTTTTGGTCGTACAGCTTCCTGCATGTTAATTCCTCTTCCAAGTCATCAATTGCATGCTGAAAAGATGAATGGAGTTTATTTGTATCTGTCTGTTCTTACGCATAATATAATGGCTGTGGATTTGTACTAAATACGCTAATTAGATTAAACTTACTAATTATGTTTTGTACGTGTGAACAGGTTGCTATTAAATATGTGGACAAGGATCACTTCAGCAGGCATGTGATCATTGTAAGTAAACTTATTTTACTTCTGAGAGAAGCAATAAGGTCTGAATAATAAGCCGTTTATAGACCAGGGGCCTGCTGCACCAGCTGAATGCAAGTTTGATCGTAAGTCAGGGTGTGATCATAAACAGGAAATGCTCCATCCATGGTGGAGACGTGTCACTACATGGTTAATGTCTTTCTTTTTTCAGTGAAATATTTACTTCAAGTGATTCAATTTCTTGTATTTGTATTTTATATTGGTACGTGCTTGTTCATTTCTGCTACTTAATGCACACTTTGTAGTAGTTTGTATTCTTGAACGTAGTGGCCATTTAGTCTACAACACACCTTGCGTTCTGCTGGTGCAACTGGCTACAGACCAAATATACAGCAAAATCATGTGACTGTTTACTTATTCCTGCTAACATAAAGGAAAACAACCCATTGTAACATCTCTGCTTATTGTAGTTTAGACGTTTTCACACCAAACCCATGATAACCATGTGTGTTCTAATTTTAGCCCGGAGAGACATGCGAGCTGCCTGTGGAGGTGGCGCTAATGAAGATCGTGTCCAAGCCACCTCGCTGTAGCAAAGTGGTGGAGCTGCTGGAGTGGTTTGACATGTTCGATTGCATCATCTTGGTCCTGGAACGACCCAGCCCCTGTATGGACCTCAGAGAATTCTCTAAACTTCAGAATGGTCGCCTGTCTGAAGCACAGACTCGAGATATCATGCTGCAGGTGGTTCGGGCGGCTCGGCACTGCTGTGACCGTGGAGTGTTACATCGTGACATCAAGGCCCAGAATCTACTAATCAATACCAACACATTGCAAGTCAAACTGATAGATTTTGGCTGTGGTGACTTGCTGAAGAACAGCCCGTACAGAATGTATGCAGGTAGAAAGAATCAAAAGGAATAGAGTGGAGAACCAATTTTTTGACTTTTTTTGTGACATTGCTGACTGTGCTCTTTCTCTCCTTTACACTAAGGCACTCTTGCTTTCTGTCCTCCCGAGTGGGTGATGTTCAAACGGTATGAGGGCATTCCTGCTACCATCTGGGGTCTGGGCGTACTCTTGTACAACTTGGTCTGTGGAGACTACCCCTTTAAATCCGAGAACGACCTTGAAGTTGGGCACCTGAAATTATGTCCTGGTGTGTCTCGAGGTGAGTCGATGCAGAAGCCTCACAGTTCTACCTGTATGATAAAGCTGTAAAACTCGCACAGCAAAATGCCTGAACTTCTTCCTCAACCTCTGTCTCGTCACTGCACACACAGATTTCCTCGATCTGATGATGTGGTGCCTGGAGCTCAAGCCTGATTTGCGCCCATCTTTTGAGGACGTCACCAGGCATGAGTGGTTCACGGAGGGAGTTCAGGACAAAGTCCAGGTTAGACAGCGAGAACACATGAAACCTAAATAATATGAGCTGAAGCATACTGTAACAGCCTAGACTATGTGATTGCACTGGATATGTATTGAGTTCTGTAACACATAATTGTTCTGTGTATTTATACTGTCATACACTCATATCACACTGTTGTATAGTGCACATTATATAGCCTTGCGTACTGTTCTGTGTCGCACCATGGTCCTGGAGAAACGACATTTCTGTCTGATGTATACTAGCTATATAGAGGAATGACAATAAAAACCACTTGACTTGACAGTTTACCGTGATTATGTAATTATACTAAGAACAGGTAATTACATGAAAGAAAAAAAGTGTAAAAAAATAAGGAAACACTAAATTTTTCTATCGTAGTCTATTTTATTTTATTTATTTATTTTTTTTATTTTGCAGATCCCTCTTGGAACCAAAGATGTGGTAACACCCTGACTAAAAAAAAAAAAAAAAAAACATATAAAACATATCACATATTACATAACATATAAAAAATTAAATTAAAATATTACAAAATAAAATAGACATAAAAATAAAGATAAAAAATAAAATAAAATAATTTAAATTAATTAAAATATTTATAAACTTATTATTAATTGACAAGTGTTAATTTGCTCATAGCTATTAGGCCTCATAGTATTAATGAAAGTTATTATAAAATAGAAGAAGAATAATATAATATAAAAATAAACAAAATTTCTCACTAAAGGCCATTTTACACCAGATGCAGTAAACATTAAATATTTTAATCAGTGTGGCATTTTGCACTCGATGTGCGCGGCTTTATGTGATCATAATCGGCTCCTAATATTCACATTCAAAACCCTCAAATCACCAACCTCTCATCATTAATGATAACTGCGTTGCTTGATTCTCATGATGAGATTGAATGTGGTGATGATGAATGTATGTTGTCACACATCGCCTTCAGGCATTTCTGACGTTCCGCTGGAAAAATCCAGATTTGTTTTTGTTAATTGATTGCTAAACACAAGTCCTGATTGGCTGTAGCCGTGCTGGGTGGGCTGTCTGTTCAGCTGGTGTCACTGTGCTGGAATGCTTCCTTTGTTTCCAATCTCAGATCAGCATGAAAGCTCCCAAAAGGCCTGTCCTCATGCTCCAGTGAAGAAGCATGAGGTCATGTTATGGTAGATGCTTGCTGCAGTTGCTGGGGTTGTCTTTTTAGTTTTTTGCAGCTCACCTCACTCCTGCGACTGGTGGATGAAACAGGATTTTTCTCCCGGACTCATCGGCGTCCCACTCACCCCAACTGGAATTGTGGAATACAGCTGGACTGTCAACCATCTGTTCATGCTGATACACCTACCAATCATGCAATCCTACCACTGATGTAAGTCCTGCATGTGCTGGGTGGAGTTTGCTGAAAACAGAAATGTGTCTCAGTTATGAGCAATTCTGATGTTGAACTTTTTTTGTCAATTTTTCTTGTGCGATATCAGTTCAAGCAGGGAACATGCAAGAACACATGGAAGAATGGAGGTTTCCTTTGCGGAGCAGAGATGAAGGAGGAGCAGTGGATGAGCTGGAATGTTGTCTGAAGATGCTGAAAGTCTTTTGGCCTCTAAAGCCTGCCACAGAGGCCTTGCGTGAACGCCGGTGGAAAGCGCTACATGAAAGAGAGACTGAGATCAGCTTGACAAAAAAAAAAACACTGAACCTGAACCAAAGCAATCTCAATTAACACTATACAGACTTGAATAATTGATTTTGGGCAGTTTTTTGTTTTTTCCCAAAGACTCTTTTTATTTATTTCTCGTAACAGAAAAGAAAAAAAAGTAGAAAGGAACAACAAAACTGCATCATTGTGTATAACATTCAGATTATGCAAAGACATTTGTAAAAATGTGCTATCATCCTAGATTGGTGCTTATCTGGTGTGTTGGATAGCCTGCCTTCTACTCTAGATGTAATGGTAATGGATTGAATGGTATAGCTGGCCTAGCCACCTAACTCATAATCGAAAATGATTAAACGTGTGCAAGTGGGTTTCCTGAAGAAAGTCAGTCCCCACATTGGGTTAATTAAGGTGTGAAATTACTTGCCTGTGTTTAACAGGGTGATTCAGAGATTTAACATTCCAGCTTATGAAAGTTACCTGGCAACCTGAAGATCCTCTCATTAACATATGTTGCACTTTCTGATGTCTGAAAACATATCCAAGTACAATGGACTCATACCTCAGTAAGCACAGAAAAACGTCCCCAATTATATAAAAGAAAGTGAGTTACCAAGTAAGGGCGTGGTGCAGCAAGATCCCACAATTTATCACCAATAAGAACAAGATGACTTCTAAACCCTTAAAAAACTATCAACACATTAAAGTGCTTGTAGTGAGGAGCTCCATTCTAACAGGCTGCTCTACAGTAAATGTACATTTGTGCAAGGAAGAATGGAATAAAATTCCTGATCAAAAAGTTGGTAGACTCACTCAAAATGCCTGAGTGCTGTATTACAAGAAAAAGGTGCTAAACAAAGTATTAGTTAAGGGGGGTGCACACTTATATAAAACATTTCTATTTGTTTTTCATTTGAATTTTGTTGGTTGCTCTGTACGGGGCACAGTGGCTTAGTGGTTAGCATGCTTGCCTCGCACCTCCGGAGTTGGGAGCTTGAATCCCTCCTCCACCCTGTGTGTGTGAGTTTGCATGCCCTCCCCATGCTTTAGGGATTTCCTCCGGGTATTCCTGTTTCCTCCCCAAGTCCAAAGACATGTGCTGTAGGCTGATTGGCATCTCCAAATTGTCCGTAGTGTGTGAGTGTGTGTGGGATTGTGCCCTGCGATGGGTTGGCACTCTGTCCAGGGTGTCCCCCACCTTGTGCGTCGAGTTCCCCTATGATAGGCTCCAGGCTCCCCCATGACCCTGTATAGGATAAGTGGTATGGAAAATAGATGGATGGTTGCTCTGTCATGTTAAAGGTGGAAAAGGATCTGACATGATTATCTTCGTTCCATTTTTTTTCTCACAAAAGCCTGCAGTTTTACAGGGGTGTGTAGACTTTTTTATTTCCACTGTATAATATGTTTTTATAGCATCACCACCCTCTTACATACCCACTGACAGCCAGTACACTAACAGAGATGCTTACGATGATGATGATGATGAATATCTTGTGATCACTGGTCGTCTAAATGGCTTTCATTGTACCATATTTAGAGTTTCTGTGTGTTATCTGCAGATTTCCCTGTCAGGATCGAACACATTTGTAGATATTCTTCCAATATTGTGTCAGGTAATTTTTTTTCCTGTTTTATGTTTTATTTTATACTATAATTTCCTGGTGAGGCCACTAGATGGTGCCTCAATCCTTCACCATTATCAACTCAAGGGTTTCATTTACACCTGAAGGTGAAATATTAATATACCAGTAATGCATGTTTTTTTTTTTTTTTTTAAGATTTTGGTCTGGAAGTTCTTGTTAAATCCTCTGAGGTAAAGCAGATTTTCCAGACAGAGCTCCTTAATGGCTGAACACAATTATTATTATGATTACTTTTTAGTTTTGAGCAAAAACTCACCAAAGAAGCCTAGCAAGCTCTTGGTTTAAAAGGCTGAGTAGATCTAAACCATACACTGTATTTCTGCTATTAAAGCTTCTACCCCTCATTTTTGTACAGCCTCAATTTATAAATAAAGTATTTACAATCATTCAACCAAACAAACATAAGAAATATCAGAAATGGATCATTCATTCATTCGTTTACCCTGGTCAGGGGTGTGGTAGATCCAGAGCCTATCCCAGGAACACTGGGAGCACGATAGGAGAATTCACCCCTGCTGGGATGGCAGTCCATCCCAAAAACCCACACAGACACATGGAGAAGATGTGTATTTCTGCACAGATAGTAACTTGAGCTCTGGATCAAACCGGGGTCCCTGGAGCTGTTAGGTGTCAAAGCCTGACATTGCTTTAGATGCTTTAGACATTATTCATTTTGGACAATTTATTTCATTTTTGAGGATGTAGACATTTTTGTCTGTGTTTAAAATGCAATAGGTGTATTAGATAATATAATCAGTGATGATCAGAGAAGAATTTATAAGAACACATACAGTCAGGTCCATAAATATTGGGACAGTGACACAGTTTTGGTAATTTTGCCTCTGTACACCACCACAGTGGATTTGAAATGAAGCAGTCAAGATGTGACTGAAGCGTAGACTTTCAGCTTTAATTCAAGGGGTTTAACAAAAATATTGCATTAACCATTTAGGAATTACAGCCATTTTTTACAGAGTTCCT
>CM040466.1:4808565-4912265 GCA_022758105.1 Pangasianodon gigas
TTATGATTATATTAGTTTGTCCCATTACTTTTGAGCCTGTGAAAATGGAGGAACTCTGTAAAAAATGGCTGTAATTCCTAAATGGTTAATGCAATATTTTTGTTAAACCCCTTGAATTAAAGCTGAAAGTCTACGCTTCAGTCACATCTTGACTGCTTCATTTCAAATCCACTGTGGTGGTGTACAGAGGCAAAATTACTAAAACTGTGTCACTGTCCCAATATTTATGGACCTGACTGTATAGCAATTTTATGTCATAGATAAAGCCTACACAATTCCATAGTCGAGGACAGTTCTCTTGGTGGATGCAGAGAAACCATTTGATAGTCTGTCATAGTGATATTTATGAGTGATTTCATAACAGATTGGATTTGATGAAGAATTATACAAATGTTATTAAAAACCCTTTATTCTTAATTATCCAGGTGTGCTGTTGCCATTTCCTTTAAAAAGGAAGTAGTCAGTGTTGCCTATTTTGTCCTTAATGGTTCACTTTTTCAGTTAGATTAAATATGAACAAGCTCATTGTAATAGATAAGCACACTCACTGTATTTCACTGCATTGCATATCATCCCTAAGTCAGGAATAAAACATCTGGGAACATGCTGTTATAAACAATGACGAGGTGGTGAGATGTTGCTCGACACAAAGCAGAGTTACTGTTAAGTTGATTATTCTCCTATAACAGCACATCCCGAGGTACTTTATTCCCCTTATACCACAGCAATGTGCCAATGCTCACAATGTTTTCTTTATTAAAGAATGATGTCATACTTTTTTAGCAGTTCATAATTACATTTAATGTTGCGAGACGTCCGCAAAACAAGTTAAATCCTGGTGTCGCTTACATTATAGCAGCTATAAACAGTCCTGCCCTCACCAGCCTCAGTCATTTCTCTCTCTTGAAGTTAATATGACAAACACTAATGTTAGTTTGTCATGTTATTGAGAAACTACAAAGTTCAACTTAACGAAAGCATACTGACTATTACAAAGCACTTCACCATACTTCACATCACTGATTATAAACTTTAGAACTAGCGCATTAATACAAACCTTGCAGCCAACACTTCTGCCAGAGCTGCTGTTACAGAAAATTAACCAACACCTTCTGACCAATCAGAATCAAGAATTTAACAGTTCCATCATTAGCTATATACTTTTGATACATAAATGTGAAGATCTGTTCAAATTAAAGCCTCAGCTCAGTGTCTTAATGCCATCCTACTCCAGCCGTGAGCTAGTCACAATCTGTTGTTCTTTTTTTTTTGTGGTACTAGCAGGAAGGGCACCTGACACACCTCCAGATACGCAAGTGAGAGCCGCAAACAAAGAGTGTGACATCATCCTGGAAATGCGGAGTCCAGCTGGTCAGACTCAGAGGGACAGAGAACTGAGATAAGGTGAGATCCCAGTTGTGATTAGACCACCAATCGTGTGAGGTGATGACAGGGGTGAAGTAACAGCATGAAGTGTGCTGCGTGTTAATGATACACAGGAAATGAGAATGGAGCCACGGTTTCTAAACATGGTGCTCAAATTAAACCTTTAGTACATAAATAACAGAGAATATGAGATATCTCTGGTAGAAATGTGTTACTGCAAGCAACTGGCAGATGAAAATTTTGTATATTAATTTTGCATATAATCAATAATCAAAAAATTCAATAATGCTACTTACAATAGTACAAAGTGTCTTCTACTTCACTGCATTCAAATGCATGTAGCCGTGTCAAACAATAGTATTTTTATTTAACAAAGAAAAATGTATCTAAATCAGTGATATAATGAAGCGTTCTGTAAGACGACTTTCATTTATTTATTCATTATTCAGTGCTTTGTAACAGTTAATAGGTTTTCCACCATGTGAGAGTCTTCAGGACAGAGGAATTTGCGCTTTCTGGGTTCTGGGTAACACACTGACAGGTGTTTTTTGTTGTTGTTGTTGTTGTTGTTTTTTTGTCTTATTAACGTCAAGAGAGAGAAAATAAGAGAAGCTGGTGAGGGAACGACTGTTTGTCGTTGCTATAACATAAGTGATAGCAGGAACTAACTTGTCTCACAGACAGTCCAGAACGTTAAATCTAACAGACAAGATGTATGATGTATCATTCTGTAATTCAAATTGTTGTGGAATTAGTGGAATCAAACACGTTAGGACATGCTGTTATAGCAAAATAATCAACTTCGGGATGGTAACGGTAATCGTGGTTTGTATTGAGCCACATCAGACAACCCTGTCATTGATTGTTTTCCTATAACAGCATGCCTCCAAGTGTTTTATCCAACTCATTAAGCTTTATGTGATGAATCAGATATTAGAGCAGATTAGATATTACATATGAAACTTTGCAGTGTTGTGGTCCTTCAGGATTGGTGAGTTCTCCGTAAAATACTGGATGTTACTAAAGAATGTCTGCACTGTTATAAAAGCATGGCTTGAATTATTAAACTCTTCCTAACAAGTTCTCAATCCACTTTCACTTTTTTCTCCCACTCCTAACCCCAGACCCTAAGGACACCCAGCCAGCCCACCTTTATTCCAGCATGATCCAGCTAATAAATGTGTGTTAGCAAATAAAACAAGAACAATGTGAACTATCTGGGGTCATTGACTAGACCATAAACATCTGCACTAAATAAGCTGCAACATCTAATTTCAGTAATTGGCTCATTATGATGATTGAGTAAATGATTCTTAAAAACAAAACAGGTGAATCTCTCTGATGTTGGTGTGTGTGAATCCATGATTATCTTCATTCTTCATCAGGTAAACTCACCTCTGGAATTCTGAAAATGGCAGGTATCCAATCAGTAAGAGGCATGTAAGTGTGTGTCTCCCTTTGCTTGTGTAGCGTTGCCAGATTGGTGTTAAATCCCTCTTAGCATTTTGCTTCTTTTTTTTTTTTTTTAACTTTTCCTGGTAGCTACACTGTATATAATATCACATCAATATCATGATATCTTTTAATAAAGCAATTTCATTGGCCTATTTATAATTCCCAGTTACAACTATTGATCATATTAATTTATAAAAAAAAGATTTATACACTCTCATAAAAATAGAACTACATTGTACCTTTCCTAGTTCCATTCATACTCTAAAGGGTACCTTTAATGTGTATATTTCACCTGGATATAGCGCACCTTTAAAATGATTTAAGGTACATAATTGAACCTTGTCACTAGGGTGCTACCCTAAAGCGTACACCTTTTGTACCTTTAGTATCTATCTATTACCTAGAAAGGTACCTTTAAAGATTTACTCCAAAAACTAATTTCAGGTCAATTATATACCTTAAATCATGTTTAAAGGTCCACTATATCCACATCTCCAGGTGGATGTAGATCTTTAAAAGATCTTTAAATTAAATGTAAAAAAGTTAAGGGTTCCACCCCAGTGGCAAGGAGAGGTACAGATTAGTACTATTTCTTTCTGAGAGTGCATAACTTAAAGGGCAAAAAAATAAATAAATACTGTTCCTTGTCCCTGGGGTGGTACCATCAAGGGTGTAGGTTTTGTGTTTTGTACCTTTAGTAGAAAAGATGTATCTGGTAAAAGTGCATGTGGTGCATCTTTAATAAGCTGTCCAGAGCAGTGGTCCAACTATGAAAAGTACAGTTTGGTGCTTTTATTTATGGGAGTGTGGGTGGCTACCAGTTTGGCACGCATCAAATCTGGCAACCCTGCGAACTAAACCGCATCCTTCCCTCCCTCCTCTTTCGCCCAGGGGGGCTGTAACGCGCATCTGCCCCTTTAAGAGGTCTCGGGTCCAGTGCAGCGGGGATTTTTCCTTTTCTCCGCGGCCACGCAGCGCGATGAGGAGCAGCGCCGAGGCGAAGCCATGCGCGCCGGGACCGCCTGCCTGCTGCGACTCTCCGCGCTCTGCATCATCCTGCTCTCCCACGCAGCAGCAGCTTACTTCGGGTCAGACGCTTCTTCTGTACATTTATTCTCTGTGGAATGAACTTCAGAGTTCCCGTTTATTTATTTATTTTATATATATATTATTTTCGCCGTTTGGGAAGTTTGGGAAGTTTTCAAAGAAGAACGCTACTTGTGTTTAATTTGGTTCAAAAAGATTACAGAATAATGTTATATTTAGATGCCAGATTTGTTAGGTACAGTAATCTATACACAGTGATCTCTTTTGGCACTGTTGAGAAGCAGGTGGCGACGCGTGATGATGGTGCTGTTGCGCGCAATTACGCGCGGCTTTGCTTCAGGTTCATTCTAAATCCTCAGCTAAAGAAAGATCAAAATGTTTAAAAGAACAGATGATGATGATGATGATGATAATGATGATGATGATGATTATTATTATTATTATTATTATTATTATTATTATTATTATTATGAACTCCACTCTGCGTTACTTTCCACCTTGCTATGACCTTCACAATCTTTTTGTATAAACCTGCAGTTTTCGGGAAAAATAATTTATACCAAAGAGGCATATCTGTGAGCATGCTTATGTACCGAACCCTTGAAGCACAAATTATGAAAAATGTTGAAGTGCTATCGTTATTTCGACTTACTATCTCGTTATTTCGATTTATATGTGCGTTTGATTTATGAACATTAGAATATTACACTTAGAACTTAGGTTATTTTAGTCTCTGCGCCGCATTAGACACTGGAGCTGCATAGAGTGTCTTTCCATTTTCTGAATGTATAGTATCACACAGAAACACCTAGCTATAGCTTAGTGTCTATTCAAATACACGTATTCAAATTCCAGTTGCATTCAAAGCACGTGCGCGCCAAACTTGTAGGTAAAACATGCAAATAGTTTACAGACTGCAGCCTGTTGGTCTCAGTGACTGTAAAAATGTACTGTTGCAAACATTAAAGTTGTTAAAGTTGACAGCTTAAAGTAGCTCTATCTTTAAAAATAAATAAATAAATAACTGGAATCATGGCTGTATAATAATCCCAGTTTGTCTTGCGTTAATATTCAGTAGAGTTTGTGATTGATTTTCTAGGCTCACGGGCCAGGAGCCCTTGGCTTTTTTGTCGAGCCCGTACAGCAGCGAGGCCGCAGGTGCGAAAGCGCACGTGAAACAGTGCGAGCAGATGACGCTGACGCGGCGCCAGAAGCGCGCGTGCCGCCGCGAGCCGGGCCTGGCGGAGACGCTGCGGGAGTCGGTGCGCCTCAGCCTGATGGAGTGCCGCTACCAGTTCCGCAATGAGCGCTGGAACTGCAGCATGGACGGCCGGGGAAGCCTCCTGAAGCGAGGTAGGGCTCGAAGAGGTGGATCATTACTAGTAATGCAACTAAAATGAAGGAATCAGGAGGTGCTCAGGTCTCATACTGCATGCCTTAACTCAGTGCTCATCAACCCTGACCCTGGAGTTCATCACCAGTATATAACCTGAATGATTAACTGGATTGCATTTCTTTCTTTAGCTGTGGAACTAAACTTTTCAGCAAGTTAGAGACACTCTCAGAAATAAAGGCACCAAACTGCACTTTTCCTTGTGATATCCAAGGGTGCATCTTTTGTAGCATTTGTAGCATCTAGTATGTATCTATTACCTGGGAAAGTGCACGTGCTGTACCTTTAATTAGCTTTTAAAGCTTTAAAAGTACATCAGTGGCCCTTTTTTTCTATAAAAACTACCAAACTTTAAAATTTAGACCTTTTTTTAACTGAAGCACTTCACAGATAAACTCTTTAGCACGAAAATCACTTACATTGTAAATATAATAAATACAATAAAGTATAAATATAATAAAATCAATCCTAACAAAAGAAAAAAACAATCAAGTCTCTTTATACTGTATGTAAATGTTTCCAGTTCCAGAAATACATTTCTTTTCCAAATCCAATTCCAATATTTGCCATTAGGTACAAGAGATGTACCCTTGATGATACCATAACAAGGTACCTCTCTTGTACCTAATGGCAAATATTGGAATTGGATTTGGAAGAGAAGGACAAAGACAAGGACAAAGTTTGGTGCCGTTGTTTCTGGAGAGTGCAGATTAGGTGAACTTTTTTTTAGTCAATTAAAGTTTAGCAATGACCTAAATCAATATAAACCCACCTCACCTGTAATTTTCCTGTACATTTAATAGGATTAACAAGAATGTTGTTACTATAGTTACTATGAATAGAATGTCCGGTTTTCCCTACTCCAACACTTGATCCTGCTCATTACATTATCACCAACTCTTTCATTAGCACTATGTGTAAGAGAAGCAACTTAAAGCTGTATACAGGCAGTGGGAACCACATACATCTCCAAATAAATGAGTTTTTATTCTCAGATAAATTTAATTTTCAGATATGACACATACACTTTTCAGTCTATTGATGCATTGTTGATTTTGGATTAGCAAGCTTCCGTGTGATACTTTTAAAATATTAAAAAAGGCATTATATAAAGCATGCTGAGTTGGTCTGCAGTGGACTTGTTAGCTTTGGCACGTGTAACATCATGTAACATCAACCACTCAGTAAAGCCATCAGTGTTAAATGGTGGCTTTGGTACAGCAGTGGTGTGAAATCTGTAAATCTGTGATCCCATTATAGTGCTGAATTTACACCTACACACTGCTCACATCAAGTCTTCGATTGTGTCTCATATAAACACTGGTGTGAATTCAACAATGGATACTTTGATGTGTGGCTGGACTTTTACCACAGCAGAGTTTCAATGGGAGCAGTGTGGGCCAAAGCAACAATGCAGAAAATCTCCCTAGATCATAATAATGTAGCTTATAACACAATAGTATGTACTGATATGTTTAATAAATGTTTTATAAAAAAATTATTGACTATTTTCCATCACCGGTTTCCTTGTTCAAATGTTTTAGAAACGCTTATTTAGAAATGCTACCCAATTCCACCCCTCAGTGCTACAGTCTGAATGTAGGGGACACATAAATATTGCCTGTTTCTGATGTAACCTGTTAGTTATTCTTTGCATACACTGTATATAGTGTTGTTATGGTGCTGTGCATCTATTTTCCTATTACCTAAGGTTGTTTACTATAATATAACCATATTTTCACATTTTTTTAAAACTCGTTACCCGAACAGTTTGCTTCATAGACAAAGTCCAGTCCAGTTTGTGATGCAGACCTCTAACACACTCAACAGCTGCTTGAACTCTGGGCGGCCTCAAAATCCTGATGTTTCTAGGGGGAATAGCTTTAAAGCATTAACATTTTAAAAGCTGGCTATTTTAAGGAGGACGTGTGTGTAAAAAGCTGGTCACCGGGATGGGAATGTGAGATCCATCCGCAGGTCTGCATGGTAATTACGGGCTCTAGGGGAAATGTGGTGGGGCCTTTTGCGAGGCCTGTTTTGCTATTTTTAGCTACAGCGAGAGCACCCGGTTCCGTAAGGAAAAGGGTGGCGGACTTTCATCTGAGGAAAGAAAAAAAAACGTAGTCAAAATAGCAATTAATTGGATCAAAATACAGCCATAAAGTTGGCTCTGGGCTCACCAAATAACTCAGTAAAAAAAGTTGTACTAGTCGAAGGGTCAGAAATTCAGGCTTATATTTGACTAGATAGATAGATAGATAGATAGATAGACTGATCAATACCATGACATGCTCAAGAATTCCGTACTGTGTAAAAACGGATATAAAATGACGTTTCATAATATTTGACCAGTATTTTGTTACTCTGTTCAGCTGGACAAGTAAATTGAAATAAATTAACTGACTAACATAACTCTCTCGACAGCTTTCAAGGAGACGGCCTTCCTCCTGGCAGTGTCCTCAGCAGCTCTGTCACACACACTGGCCAAAGCGTGCAGTTCGGGCCGTATGGAGCGCTGCACATGTGACGACACTCCGGGTCTGCAGCAGCGTGAAGCGTGGCAGTGGGGAGTGTGTGGAGACAACCTGAAGTACAGCACCAGGTTCCTCAAGAAGTTCCTGGGCCAGAAACGGGTTAGCAAGGACCTGCGGGCTCAGGTCGATGCACATAATATAAACGCTGGCATCCGGGTGAGTGACAGGACTGCTTCTGGATACAAATGCTTGTCACTGAGGTGGTTATTTATATCTGAAGTAAGAGAGACATAACTGTAGAGGAACGGCAATTGGCCGACTGTTCTTTGAGAATATTTATACTTATTTATTTTTATACATATATTGTTGCTACCGTAAATAACAAAATGTAACTGTACAGTACCTCTCACTGTGGTAGTGATCTACTGTAGCTAAATTGTTGTTGTTGTTACACCTATTTCTAAAATCTAATTAAATTAAATTATACCACTGCACTGTTGAATTCTCCAGTCTGATTGGTCAGAAGGTGACCCTGACAGTAGTGCCAGATATTGTAGTGCCAGTGGTTCATCATCTACAAAATCTAAGGCTAATAATAAATGGATTTTTTAAAGTTGTTGTTATTATAACTTATTATAAAGTTGTTAACAAAGAAAAACACAATATTCAATATAGTGAAGAGAGATTTATTTAACATTTATGGAAGAAGTCTCCCGCACTTTGTAACCATCAGTAAGTTTTCAGGACAGAGGACTTGGCACTTTCTGATTTCTCAGCAACATGACAAGCTGCATTTGTTTGTCTTATTAACGTCACAAGAAAAAAGAAAAAGAGAAGCTGGTGAGGGAACTAATGTTCATCGCTACCATAACGTAAGCGATATCAGGAACTAACTTGTTTCATGGACATTCCACAACATTAAATGTAACTATAAACGGTTAAAAGCATGACATGTTGTTTGTTGATAAACAGCACACCAAGTATTTTATTCCTTACTTATTACACTGCTCTTGTCCCAGAAGGGCTGAGATTCCAACTGTAGTCCTGGATGAAGAGAGTCCAGTACAATTTGGTGATTTCTAACTAAATCTGCAAACTATACTGGAATCTTGATATACAGAGTTAGAGTTTGGTCCACCCTGGTGTAGAGAGATCCCCAAGTCACAGGTATGATATGTAAGCTAATGGATGTCACTATTGAAGTCCACCTGCTCACAGCCCTGGGCTGAGAACTTCAATAAGGCTTCTCTTCAGTTTTCCCTCTCATAGATAAGTCTCCTTCTTGATTGGTGGGATACGACCCTCCTTGACAGCTGCCCGAAGCTCACATTTTTTGCCAGAGGTGAGACAGATAGATAGGCAGCCACTGTTTGGCCCTCTGGAGCCAGGTGTTGCTTCCTCTGGCCTAGGCTTGCTGTGGGGGCCCTCTGAAAATTAGAGGGTTCCCAACTAGATGATTATACCGGGAAGAAGCCTGTGTAGTATATGAGCACTTTTTTCCTGCATGCCATATATCTTCTACATGGCCACACTGAAGATGTCCATAAATTCTTACAGTGTCTTACAGAGTGGGCCGGGAGATAAGCAGCCTCAGGCAGCAAGAGAGAAAGAGTGACACCATGCGAGAAGATAACCTTTATCAATCTCAGATTTCCCTGAGTTAACACTCAGAGCCAAAAACAAACTGCTTGCCTAAATGCTTGTTGTCCTCCCCTCCCCTCTGTTGCTGTTTCTATCTGTTCAACTTGCTGTATCTCTAAGAGAGTGAGTGAGTGAGAGATGGGAGAGAGGAGAAAACATGGCCCTCAGGGGACTTCATACCTGTGCTGGGTGGAATAATGTGTGTAGCCCCCTCTCTCTTCACATATTGCCCCTGGGTCTCAGCCTCACCCCCTGACCCACTGGTGATATGACCTCTTCCTGCCCTCTTGTCTCATTCTTTAGGGCCTAGTGGCAAAACTGTCCATCCTATGTGAGAAGAGGTAGCTCTTGTAGCCCATGCTTTTCTTTTTCCTACAGAGGAACAGATGAGAAGGACAAAAAGATGGAAAAAACAAAATGGCACAAAGAAGTTGGCAAATTTGAACTGGGGATAGCTCAGGGCTGAGCAGTCCCAAGGCATCCCAGAAGACACAGACAGACTCATAAAACACATACACCATTCTAGATGTACCCTGCAGGAAAATAACTCACATAAGAAGCCAAGATAAGATCTTTACTAATGAATCAGCCTCATCTGGCTGTCAGCTCTCTTTTCTGGATTTCCTCATATCACTCAAATGCTAATTTATGTTCTATATTTCTTACAGGCTGTAAAGAATGGGCTGGTGACGACCTGCAAGTGTCACGGGGTCTCCGGCTCATGTGCAGTACGCACATGCTGGAAACAGCTCTCGCCGTTTTATGTGACAGGCCAGCTGCTAAAGTATCGCTATGACACGGCCGTGCGCGCCCTCAGCGTCACCAATGCAGCTACCGGTGACACCGAGCTGGCTGGTCCAGCACGCCGAGGTGACACAACTCCCCGGCCTCACCCCTCCGAGCTGGTGTTCCTAGAAGAGTCGCCTAGCTTCTGCCGCCCGTCTCGGTACTCGCCCGGTACAGCTGGCCGCTCCTGCGCCAAGGACACGAGCTGCAGCAGCCTTTGCTGTGGACGCGGCTACAACACAGCACTGCGCCTTGTCACACTGTCCTGCAACTGCCAGGTACGGTGGTGCTGCCACGTCGAGTGCCAGACCTGTGTCCGCGAAGAGGAGGTATACACGTGCAAGAAGCACTGAGACAAACAGAAAGAGAGTAAAGAGAAAAAGGAGCTCCAAATGGCTCCAGTGGCTCAATATTTCTCCAGTTCTGGCCTCTCAGACAAGTGTGGGCAAAGTTGGACAAAACCCCCCAAGGTATGGCTGTCCGAAATAGGAGTTGTGCTCCTGCTGTCATGGAAGAAAAAGGAACATTGTGGGAATTCCATGACTCTCACCCCCTGAGGTTGCTTCAAGCAAGAAAAGAGCCACTAATAGAGGTCTTAGCAGGACTGATCTCCTCTTCTCTGAATGCACTGAAATTAAATTTTGGTTTTCTAAGAGCTCCATCACGAGCAGGTGCCATGAACCTTTTGGGGGGATTCAACTTAGAGGTGCTGAAGTGGATCTGGAAGATATGCCAAACTTTATGAGACAGTTGATCCATCCAGTCATTTACCTGTGTATCTGTATGTCAGTCTGTCTGCCTGTCTGCATTCCTGCCTGCGTAAAAAAAAACAAACAAAAAAAAAACGCAAGGGTCAAATATTATGCTGATATGAAGCACTTAAATTTGTCATGTGATTATTGTGTCAGTCATGTGATTGGTAGGAAGAAAATGTATCTAAATGTTAATTAAATTCCATTTTGATGTAACACAATAAGTGCAAGGTAAAGTCATCAGAAATACTGGAAGCCAGAAAGCTGATCGAATTATGCAACATATACTGTATCACATTCTTAAAAAATCATCATGAATCAAACATTTGAGACAACCCACCACTGTACATTATTCTTGTTCTTAAGTGTTCAGAAATCCTATAATAAGCAACCTGACACACAACAGAGCACTCCAGTACGTTAATAGTGTGTGGTCAAGATTTCCAACAGCTGTGTAAAATTTGTAAAACATCTGCTCACTTATTGTAGTATCTTTATACTGCACTTTGCCATCAAGGACAAATGAGGACCTCATTCCCAGAACAAAGATCACCCCCATCACGTTCCCTTCATAGCCTACTCCAGCTTCATCCAAGGCTCTTTCATGTCTGCGAAGTCTTTGAAATGGCTCATTCCACCCCCTTATTATCTTCTCTATTACCAATCAGAGGAAATAACAGCTCTTAAACTCTCGAAGCTCTGCGTTTGTGTTGGTCTAAAGGTCACACACAGACTGCACAGCAAGTCTTAGTCACACAGCCTTAGTGGCTTTAATATGTGTTGTGTTTTGTGTTATAAATACATCAAAAATCTCCAAATTATTATGCAAATCCATAGTACAGCCTAAGTGGTACTGCATGAGACTGGACATTCACTAAGTTTTACTTCTTATCATGAACATACTGTATAACATACAAATTCATATGCAGTTACCTGCAGTTACATATTATCAACCTGAAAGCTGGAGTCTGTAAGAGAATGTGTGCCTACTTGTGCAATATGTGTGTGCATGTGCGTGTGTGTGTGTGTGTGAGTACATGGGAAGAGAACTTCAGCAAAATTGGCTACATCAGTGAAGCTGAGGAAGGTCCAAGTTTCTAGTTAGTGAACTGAGGGACGTAAAAAGCGGTTTGCTTCTGGACGCATACAAGATTTCTACATTTCAGTTTCAATTTTTATATGGTGTAAATCTTAAATCATTTACAGACGTGTTTAATTATTTTTAGTTGTCTTTTTTTTTTTAAAGGTTGTGTATAGTCCAGTTGGCATTTTAGAAATGACAGAAAGATGATTGTACACTGATACTTATCATATATTTCTTATGTATCTTGTATTATCCACAATCATGCCAAACCAAAGCCAAAAGGATAAGAAAAAGTAGCAAAATGTTTCATCTTAACCATATTTTCTGCAATATTCTACCTGAGAGACGCAGTATGAGCGTTTTGAGGATATCTTTAAGTGAGATTTTGTCTAAATGGAGTCAGAGGGATACACCCATTGAGGGAGTACATGCAAATTTCTCCAAACCATTGTGGAAGCAGAGAAAAGACAAATCCAATTGCTGCCTTATCCATGTGCATGTGTGTGTGTGTGTATGCTGAAATGTAAAATCCATACAGTGTTTATATAATCATTCGTTGAGTAGCTGTAGGTTTGCGTTCATGTGGGTTAAACAGTATAATATTTTACTTTGCATAAGGCACACTTTCTCCTGGGCGATTTTTTTCTACCTCACGTGTTTTTGGGGAAATTGTATATTTAAAAAAAGTTATATTCAGATCTAAGTAGATATTTAAAACAAGAGCTTTTTATCTTAACATGCAACACCTTTGAACTAGTATATACACCTTTAAAAACACTTTATGACCTACTTCTTTATTTAATAATTATAATAATTACTTTATAAAAGTATGATGTTAACCTTGGTATAGATTGGTTTATATTATATATATCAGCTTTTGAAGATCCAGAAATAAACCTGAACTTTGGCCTAATCACTCCGTTTCTGTGGTCAAACACCTGTGTGAAGCTCCTCACGTGAGCGGTTTTAGTTAAATGAGAGCACACCATTATGCAGCCCACTGAGGGAATGGTGACTACCCTCTCTGATGTGTCATCAAGATCATGCCCTGGTCTCACACTGGTCTCTGTAGGTTTTCACTCAAGTGTTCATCAGTGTTATGTCAACTTTAGCACCCTTCATTTCATTTACATTTTTTTTTTTTTTAAATATTACCAACGAAGGTAGTTTTGCATAGAGTATTTTACACTAAGAACATGTCGGTTATACAATACATTGTAACACAGGACTTGTTTTAATTTTATTCCCTCAAACCTAATGCAATTAATTGCAGACTAAAATAAGTAGCCTGTGTAGGAACATTGTACTGAAAGTTTGGAGGTTCTAGCACAGTGAAAAGTGCCCCTTTTATGACATACATAAGCACATTCTCTCAACCTCTCAGTCAGGGTATGAACAAAGTAATGAAAATAGCAGGACTGTGTGTTGAAGAGACCTGAGTATCTAGCGAATATTGAGAAATGAGAGAATCTGTAACAGTGCAAACATCCTCAGTTACATTATAGTTGCATGTATAGTAGGGATGTAACCGAATATGAATACATTATTTGGGTTGAAGAGATAATGTGTTATAAACAGAGACAGGTACAGAGACGAATAATAGGATGCACACTATTTGGTTGTTGTTGCTGTTTTAAAAAGCTTGACAGAACGTTCACAGGGCATCTGTCTGAGATTAGTGGTCACACCAAAAAAAATTTTACTTTCATGCAGGTGAGCTGTCAGGTATGAAACGTGCAGGACAAACAAAGACCATGTTCATTAATGTTAACGTGAATGATGCATTCACAGTGTTCATTCATTCATCCTTAGTAATTGCCTGGTCAGGTTTGCGGTGGTTTAAATTAGGCTACTAGTTTGTTTATATTTTGGGGAATAGAACCAACTAAATTATTTATTAAAACAAATTATTTATTAAAACATCTTCCAGTTCAAGACATGCCATACTTTGGTTTAAATCCAAATACAGGCACAGATACAGATATTTGGAGCAATAACCAGATACAGATGCAGATTACATTGCATTACATCCCTATGTGCAACTACAAAGGTATTAGAAACATTTATTATAAAGTGGAACCAAGAAATCTTTTATTTTCTGCAATCTATCTAATGCTGTAAGATTAAAACGAATTCCTAACTGAGATATAAATCTGAGTTTAATGTAATACAGCAACAACATATGAGTTTAAAGATAAACTAACCAGGTTAGATGGTTAAAATTATATGATTTTTCCTCCCATATATAGCTAAAGCAATCAAAGCACTATATTAAAAAGTAACATGCACTGAACAGACTTGTTTATTAGGGACACTCCAAAAACTGGGAGGACGTGTACGCTTATGCTGTGTATGCTTGGTTTTCTAAATTGCGGGAAAGCGCAAATGCCCAGTGACACATGAACAAAGGCTTGGCAATTTCAGTGAATGTTATTGCCAAAAAGTAGTACAGTGCTCTGACAGGAAAACCGAACAGCTAATGCAGTTCTCCATGTGAGATATAAGACAGGCATTAATTATGGCTTTACACAGACCTGAAAAAAAAACACAATTATGCATCACCCAAATCTAATTTTGGCAGATTAGACATGCCAGTCAGGACTACACAGAGGAATAAATGCAGCTGTGTTTTATTGAATATTTAAGTAAAGAGAAGATGACCTGACCTCCGAATGCTACTTGACCTATGTATAGCATTTCTCTGAGCTACAGATTTCAGCCAGAGGAAGTTGTATCTGGTATTAACCAACAGAATGGCAGGTTTTGTTGTTTTTTTTTCCACATGTAAATGTCTTTTATTTATAACAATAGAAGAATATTGACATTCTCCATAACATCTTAATAAATGTACCACAAAATCTTACAGAATGTTCCATAACATCTTAAAGAATGTTATATACCATTTTAATGAATTTTCCATATAATTTTAGATGTTCTGTAACATGTTAAAGAATGTTCCATGAATGAATGAATACAAAATGTGAACTGGAGTATGCAGATGTTCACATGTAACACATCCACAGTTTTATTGCTATCTGCCATGGCAGCCATAACACCAAACCCAAAACACACACACACACACACACACACACACACACACACAGAGTGCTGCAATGTGTGTAATATATGAGCGTGTGGGTATTCACCATCGCTGTTTGATGCGTGTGACACTAATAACACGATGTCCTCTCTCTCTTTGGTAAAGATGTAATGACTACAATAGACGTGCACTATTACCCACTCTCTCTGCCGGGGTACCTACACAGAGCAGACCCTGCCTAATCACTGTTTATCAGCACTTATCTTTATTAAAAAGAGCAATCGAGAGAGAAAGGGAGGGATAGATAGGGTACAGGAGGCCAAGTGGAACAGATTTAATGTCTACAAGACAACAAGCCTCATCATACGCTTGCTTTGGGGATAAAGGTGATTTAGTTTGGAACTTTAAAAATGTGTTCTTGTTTCCTTGTTTTAAAACCACAGAAACACACACACATACACACACACACACACACGGATAAGCACATAGACATACACATGCTTCAACAAAGGAATTTATGACCCTCAGGGTATTTAAGAAAGACAGACAGAACACTGCAAGGAATGAGTGAATGGTGGACAACTTGTATATTTGTACAGCACTTTGAACAAAACCCATTGCCACAAAGAAACTTTACAGTAATCAGGATGTAGATTCTGATCCATAACTTGCAAGCCAGAGCCGTTAGTGGCAAGGAAGAACTCTCTGAGACGACATGAGGAAGAAATGTAAAGAGGATCCAGACTCAAAAGTGAACACATATACAGTACTATAAAACCAAACAGTACTACGTGTGTTGAAAGGATGCTCAGCATGAGCAGATTGTGAATAAGAGTCCTGGGATGCGTATTTATGATTATAGCAGCAGTTCTTATCCCCAGAACAAAGGTTGAGATTTGGACGTAAACTGGTTTTGGGGCATGCAAAACTTTCATGTATCCATGTGAGACCATCTACAACAGCAGACGGTGAGTCACTGTTTGACGTCTCTAACACAGAAACCAGAGATTTAATGAAGCAGAGAGACAGTCATTGGCCTACAGCAAACATCTCAAACTTCACTTCAAAAATTTCACACACCCCCACGGTTAGTTATAGAAGTATAATCAAACGATTCAAATATTAAGCACATTAGGAAAATATGTAACAGATTTGTTTATTAAAGCTATGGGCTTTTTATTTTTGAAAAAAAAAATAGCTCCAGGTGTTAAAAGATTTGAACCACTCGTTTGTATCGTGTTAACAACCATATTTTGCTATTGTTGCCCTATTTTTATTAAAATTACAATTTACTTTTAAATTTAAATAAACCCTAGGTTGTTTGGTACAAATCTAGTGCTATAACATTACTATATAGCACTATACTGTACACTTACTGTATAATCTCTCTAGTATACCTAGAGAAAACTGGCCCAATAATTATGAATGGAATTGGAGAAATTTCTAAGTTGTTTTGAGCACATATTTATTGTGAGATGTATCAGTGGTATGATTTATGACCGCTACAATCAGCTTTTGATATATTATGGTTTGACATATACTAACCATAGTTATCATAAAGTACTATAGTCAAATTATGGTAGTAGCATCATAGTTCAGAATCTGATCCAAAATTACCATAAAGTGTCGTAGTGAAAGCATCATAGGTGTGTGTCAAGGTGAAAGCAGTAAATTTTACAGTAAATTGTAGTGAAGTTTTATAATTTACGGAATGATAGAATTGTGTGTCTGGTGTAATTTTATACTTATTCAATTAAAGTGACAAGGCACATAGGGTTATAATGATAATAGCTCAGAAATTAAGTATTATAGGTTTATAAATATGGTATTATATGTTTACATGGATATTAGATGAGATTAGATTAGATGTTAGAGAGCTTCATTGTCATTCTAGCCATCTACAAGTATACAGTAGAACAAAATAGTGTTCCCCAAGGCCTTAGTGCAACATTACAGAACGTGACAACAGTGAACAAACCTGACACAACATTAAATACAACGCGACACACAACACAACATAACATGGTCGCCATCATGTTATTAAAAATATGGAAATATACTGTATAACTTAATAAGATGACAGAGAAGCACGGTCCTACAGTACAGAGTGCTAATGACATGGCTACATGGATGACATCTGTGAAATGGGCCTTGTCACCTCACCTTTGATCCTAAATCACATCTATGGGAGGTTTATTACTTGTATTCAATTCATTAAGAATTAATGAAATCACATCTGGATCACATTAATTGAAATTCTCATTGTAGCACTGTAAGTATTTTGATTAAAACCTTCAAGTATTAGGATTTACAGAGAAACTATGAAGCCAAGACAATAAAGTCAGATGTCAGATTTTCTGTAAATGCTGCTTTTCTCTATACATTCAGAGAGGTCTGTGTGTGTGTGTGTGTGTGTGTGTGTGTGTGTGTGTGTGTGTGTATGCAGAGGTCAGTGCAGTGACCCTCATGGGGTCTGAAGAGGCTGCTACAGAGCTAGCTTAATAATGAATAGTAAAGCCTTCATTTCCCCAAAACCGAGCATCCACAGAGAACATAGTCCACTTCTCACGCACACATCCCAAAGACAGAGGCCCCCACTAGGGAACTGTGTGTGTGTGTGTGTGTGTGTGTGTGTGTGTTTGTGTGTGTGTGTGGTGACAACTCCAGCTTGTTTTCTCAGTGGAGTAAAGAAGATAAATCTGCTACTCCCTCAGGACGAGACACTTTATCTGCCATCTTTAGACTAACGAACAGGAAACACACACACACACACATACACACACACAGAAATGGCTAATGCCAAATAATAGTCCTTCAACCCCTTTTGAAACCACTGATAGTTATACTAGCAGACATTAAAAGCACTAAAAAGCAAATGGACAACCACAAACGAGTCACACAGGATTACGCCTCTCTCTTTAAAGGGGCCGAGAGCTGAGGTCAGCGGGTCATTGACTCTCGACATTTTCATAAATATTATTGCCTGTTGCTTAGCAAAAGCCCTTTATATGTAGTGAGTTACATATTTTTAGGTAGATTGCAGGTTTATACATCACCGATTGGTACACATAGATGTTTAGCGTAGCATGGCGGCTAGCCTGCTGCTGCCTGAAGCGAATCCTTGTTAATATGAACCATGAACCTGATGGCAAAGACCACTGTACAGTCAGCATAAATGCGATGAGAAAGAGAGAGAAGAAAATAGAGGAAATAAGTGAGGGAGAGAGACAGAGAGAGAGATTTGAAATGTGAAATGACTAATGTTGTTGCTCAAGAACACCCAGAGCCTGGAGCTATGATGGGGTAAGTGCCTCCATACCTCTGTCTCTCCGTCCCATCATCCCTCTACCTTCACATTCTTCCTTTGCACTCCTTCTTTGTTCTCTTCATACCTTTGTCATTCTCTCTCTCTCTTCATCCTTCATCGCTGACACACTTCTGCTTCCATATCCTTTCATTTTGCCCTTCATACTGCTCTTCATCCTTTTATCCTTTTATCCCTTCATAACTAGATCCAACTAAGCCTGCACCATACCTCTGGACAGTGTACACTCTCAGTGAGGGTGAAACTCACAGCCACAAACCACTGTGTTCACTGGTAAGTGTGTTACTTCAGTCACAGTCACTCAGTGAGCAAAAAAATAAATGAATGAATGAAGTGAGAGTGATTGATGACTGAAGGAGTAAGTGGACAAGTGAATAAGTGCAAGTAAGTACGTCAATAAGTAAAGTAAGTGAGTGATACAAGGAATGTTGTGGCAAAGAAAGATATGTTTAAAGAAAAGTTCTGTAAAAAAAATCAAATTTACATCAAATGTAGTTGATTAGCCATTGAATATACAGATATACACTCAATATGCAGTTGATTAGGAACACTGCACACCTGCACATTCATGCAATTATCCAATTAGCCACTCATGTGGTAGCAGTGCAAGGCAGATACAGGTCAAGAGCTTCAGTTAATGTTTACATCAAACATCAGAATGAGGAGTGACTTTGGCCTTTGCATGGTTATTGGTGCCAGACTGCACCAACCTGGTTTGAGTATTTCAGAAAATCCTTTGGGATTTTCCCACACAATGGTCTCTAGAGTTTACACAGAATGGTGTGGATCAGAGGAGGATGGCCAGACTGGTTCAAGCTGACAGGAAGGCCATGCTAATGCAAATACCCACTCTTAACAACCATGGTGAGCAGAAAAGCATCTCACAACACACAAAACGTCGAACAACAGCAGAAGACCACATCGGGTTCCAGTCTGATCAGCCAAAAACAGGAAGCTGAGGCTATGAAAACTGGACAGATGAAGATTGGAAAAACGTCGCCTGGTCTTTTTTTAATCTTCAACTTCCTTGTTTCAACAATCACAGATTGTTTACTATTATCCTAAATAGTATGTCTATTTCGAGATGTCCAGACTCTTAATCATGCTCTCAAGCTCATCCTTTTGCCAGTGCCTCTGATTCCTGCTACACAAACACACACACACACACACACACACACACACACGCAAACGCACACAAATAATCTGGGGTTAAGTCTTCCAGCAATCCCATCTTGGTGCTGGGAAAGTGGTGAGGGAGGATTTCCCATCAGCATATGCACAGCACTGTTACAGAAACACCTGGAAGCCTGAAGCACGAACCCACCAGCACACAGCAAAACACACTCACCCCACGCACACACTATCTGCTGCTACAGGGCTTAACGCACCAGAGCAGTGCCCTCTGCTGAGCAAACACACACGGCAACACTGTGCTCAGTGATTAATAACACAAAATATGATAATCAGTCAGAATTCTTATTGGTATAAAGGTGAAAATATAATATCAACCTCTTTATATATCAACACACAAGCACACACACACACCAAGTTCTCTCTTCTATCATGACCTCCATTAGCAGTGAAAGCAAGACTTTCCCAGATCAACAAGCTGCGCAGGAGATAAGGAAAGATACCGGCCAGAGCGGACTGTTCCCTTCACACAGACACACACACACGCACACATACACAAACACACACACACCCATTCACTTTTTCACATGCACGTGCACATATACACACTCGATATCAACCTCTGACCAAGATTCAATCCAGTACTCAGTGTTCAATCACTATTTGCATCTAATTTATTAGGCTAGCTAACATTGTGCAGCTTACTAGCCAACTTGGCTACTGGTAAACCTTTACTATTTGCTTCAATATATTTACATTTGTGGCTACACCTTTTTAAAAAATAACCACCATGTCACCTGAGCGGTTCTGTACTAAGCAGAATGTCAAGCCAAAGAAATTAAAATAAAGGTAAGTTTTTGCCTGGCTTAGCAAAACTTTTTTTTTTTTTTTTTTTTTGGTTTTTTTTTTTTATGGATGCAAATAGACACGCTTTACAAAGAATTCATAATTCAAAAATCCAAGAGCACCAGCATGTGCACCACTCCTACATGACCTCTTAAAGTCAATGAGTGGACGTCATGAGCTGTCAGTCAGTGCATGAGGATAAAGGAGGAATACCCAAACTGAAGTGTTGTTTATGATATCATCCTAAGAGAGAGAGAGAGAGAGAGCGTTATAAGAAAAGATCGCTCATCTCTTTGGAAGGGTGATGCTGGAGGGGCAAAGGTGTCCCTTCTCACAGGTGGTATAGCCACAGGGCACGGTGTGTGTTTATGTGTGTTGCTGGCAGCTGCAAGGTCCTTGTGTTTACAGGGAAAGAGGTGGTTAAAGAGAGAATGAGAGAGCATGAGAGAAAGACAGGAAGAGAATATATAAAAGTTTACAAGGTTCTAGATTTGACTGGATTTGATTTTTCACTGGCACTTTCACATTCATTCCTGATTGCAATTACTCAATAGGGGAATTTCCACCATGATTACTGAACTTTTTGTGGAACTAAAAATTTCTGATACTCTCCTGAAAGAGAAGCACCCAGTTCCTGGACGAGTTCCTGTTTTGTGTTTCCACTGTACTTTATCGTACTCTAGAAGTGATATCATTTAAGCATGTAGCAAAAACAGTACATTACCACAGTGAATATGGAGGACGCTGAGAGGTTGGGTTATTATTTTATTAGTAGCCCAAATATGATGTTAACCCACTTCCCGGAAAGGAATTTCACATCCGGTGTCCATCGCTGTCTCTGCATGTCATTAGAAGAGTGTACAAAATACCCTTCAGGGAACCTTTTACACTTACATGAATAAAAAATTAAGTAAATGTTCTGCTTTGTTAGTTGTTTTGCACTGCTTTGGATATAAAACAAGCTTTTAGCAAGTACAGGGTTTTTTCTTTTAAGAGGGTTGGTCATTCTTTGAAGCTTGTGATTAACCAATCAGAGATCATCCTCAAAGTTCCTGGTCAGTCAAAGTGTACTTATTCTGACGAAAGAATAGATTTATGGAACTACAGCCCAGGAACTAAAATCATGCACACAAAATTCTTGAAAAGTTTTTTACTTTACCAATCCCCAAGTAGGAAATTTGGACATTACAGTAGCTGAAGAAAATGGAATAAATACACCTAATTACACAAACTGCACATATTTGCACACACAAACAGTGCAAAAACATCAGTGCACAAACAGCATGCAGAACACTGACTGAAACATTCACATTCAATATGTTTGTGTGAGATGTGAGGTTATGGAGTTAGTGTGAAGGAAGATTCGCATCAATGTTTGCAAAAATTACTCATAAAAACAAACAGTGATGTATTGCAAGTGATTAATAACTATTTTATATTGACATTCTGTCTATGTTGTCTTTTTTGAGAAACAGAGGGCAGGATAGCCCACTGGGAGGAGGTGTTGTGGAACTGGATATCAGAAAAGATCCCCAATAGCGCTTCTGTGGTGGAATAAACCAGCGGTTAACGGTGCTCCTGGATATCACGTCATGCAAGGGATGAGCAGAATTGTTCAGAATGTTCCCCAAAACTGCTACCGTTCTCACATCCTATTATGTCCTGATTAAAGTACCTGCTTATCTGGATGAAGAATGTGAATTCTGAACAAATGACCAATGTGCAGTTTCCACAACAACTGCCATCACCATGATAGCCATGCCAAGCTTGGAAGGTGAGATCTGATATTTTCCATGTTTTATTCTAATGTTTTGCTATCCATATTTTCAAAAAGGAATTTTGGGTCAACAGGGTCATTCTATACTCTTTTAGCACACCTGGACAGCATCTCCTGCCTCTGGTACTCAGGTGTTTGTGTATATGTGTGTATGATAGGAGAGGACTGAAAGACGCCTTGTCGCTGGAGGAAAGGCAGAAAAGGTTGACCCATGTAACTTCAGACCAAGAGAAGAAAAAAAAAGGCGCCAACATAACACACGTCACTCAGGCTTAAGCAGCCTTCAGCAGATTTTACTACGTCTGACCTGGGTAACATTTATATGCCAGGTAGTAATCTAAGCACCACCGCTTGTCAATGTTCTCCTTTTAATATTTGTCTTGGGATTATTTTACACCTGTATATCAAATTATTTTTGATAAGTACACTCCCGTCTCCCTCGTGAAATATTGCTTCTGGCCTCAGGGAGTGTTATGACACAGAGGATGGAGAAGGAGTTAGACAGAGATGGAGAGTGTGAGAGAGCAAGAAGCAGCATGAATGAAGTCAGAGCTGGAGGGCAGAGAAGGAACAGTGTCAGAGAAGAAGCAGACAAGCATCAACCAGCAACTAGCATTTTCAAGGATCCTCTGTACATAGCTGTCTGTCTCAACAAAGATGCACAACACACACACATACGTACAAGACTTTACATACACTCATTCCTGGCCTTAGGACACACTGAGACACACACGTACCTTAGAGCACTCCTGGTGGTGAGTGAGAGACAAAGCAGGATGGATGGTGGGACCAAATTTTATTTATTTTTTTTTTTTTAGCGTTCCTATCATCTGTGTTAACACCATACTGTTAAACCCAGCAAAGAATTTTAGTATAGCAGAACGTTTCCTGAACGTTATTCTAAAAACTTTTCCAAGAATGCTCAATCTGCTAAGTTGTCTGACATTCCCTCAACATTCCTGCAACATTTTAAATTGTAGAAATGTTAACACGTACAGTTCTATAATGTTGATTTTATGCATCTGCTACATGAGGAATAAAACACTTAGGAACATGCTGTTATAGGAAGATAATTAATGATGGTGTGCTGTGATGCAGCTCAACACAAAGTGGAGTTATTTTTCAAGTAATATGAGTGTTTTATTCCTCTTCTACTACAGTGATTTGCCAACACAAATTTTTTATTTTTAGGGTTTTTTTAATGATTTATTTATTAAAGAACTACACATATATTGTATCCATTTATAGTTTCAGTTAATGTTTTTCAACATCACCAAAAGCATTTATTTCTGGTTATCATTTATGTTATAACAGCTATAAACAGTCCTTCCCTTACCAGCCTCTTGTTTTTCTCTCTCTTAAAGGTAAAAAAACACAGCTTGTCATGTTACCAAGAAACGCAAAGTGCAAAGCCATCTGTCTTAAAGACATTCCCATGATGGAAAACTGTTACAAAGCGCTGACACTGAAGGCTCCTTCAAAAAAAAAAAAAAAATGCTACATAAAAGTCTCCTCATAGAAAAATTCACCTTCTCAAAAATTACTCACATTTTGACTCTGTTTGGTTTATTTGCATAGTTTGCTTTGCTTCTTCTAGCTTATTTGTTGACCACCTGAACCATTGTCTGTTTAGGACTTTATCTTTGCCCTGTGGATTTATCCACTTTGCCATTTGCCACCAATAAACATGCACTTGCATCCAAACCTCTGTCCATACTGTCCATGCCACATGTTAGTCTGATAAGTCTGACTTCTCGCCATTACGAGAGCATTTGGAACTTTTTTGGCACTAAACGTAACCAGGAACCACCTACTTTTTTATTCACCATGTCCTAACTACTGTGAGATAGTGAGATCTCCTGAGAATGCATAGTTGATATTTTACCAAAGGGCAAAAAATCCCAACAACCTCTTAATGTAGAGAAATCAATGTATTTCATTCTTCCTGTCATGTCAAAAACTCAGACAAGCTTGTCAACAAACAGTCTGTCACCTAGTGGTTCCATGTTTCTCTCTCTCTCTCTCTCTCTCTCTCTCTCTATTCCTCCTTCCTACGTTTGATGTTTGATGTCACCACTCAAGTCTGTGACTTGGGGCAAAGAAAGACTCTTTGCTGCTTCGAATCAGAACTGCGGAAACGTGTGTAATTAGTCAAAGACAAGTTGAGTGTGGGAGTTGACAAAATTTAGCCCGGAGATGCTTTGTCATTAGTCTTTCCTGTCAGTGAAGTCAACACTTCGGACTCCAGGTGCCAATTTTGTCCTTGGAGAAAAATAATACTTGATTTTATAAAGAATACAACTGATGGATGATTCAGCTCACAGAGAGAGTGATGTGCTCATTAATAAAGTTGTCTGATATGTGGGGATTTTCAGAGATCACGGTCATACGTGGTGGTAATGTAACGGCAAATAAGTCAGATAGATTGCTGATGTCTTGGGATGATTCAGGTGTAGCTCATAGATCATTTCCAACTGTAATGAAAGAATATTTAACAGTGATTTAATCAGATCAATATTAACAGTTTAAGCAACTTATATTCTATAAAACAACAACAATTTCTCTAATAAGTATGGATAAATGTGGATTAGGACATCTTATATCTGCCATTCTACTACTACTACTACTTCTAATACTACTACCATCATTATTATTATTATTATTATTATTATTATTATTATTATTATTATTATTATTATCCCAGTGTTTATATTGTCCAAGAACACAATCCTTAAGTATAAAACCCATGTTTTAACAAACAATATTAAATATTCATTCTAAATATGTTCACATAAGATAATTACAGATGTCAAATCATATTGCAGCTTTCAGTTAATAATAATAATAATAATAATAATAATAATGCCCCTTATACCAGGGTAAAAACCCAATGTTACTGTTGTGTATCTGTCATAATTTCACTACAGATGTGTTCACTATAACTGATCAAAACTTATGAGTGAAGTTGCAGAAATGCTTGATGAATATACCCATGTGCAATGTATGAATGTTATGACGCATGAAGGCTACAGTACTTTATGATTATTACATAATACATCTGTATATGACACATAACACTGTGCTCCAGTTAGCTGAGACAGTCAGTTTTTTAGTGAGCAAACCTTGACTACTGTGAGATGGGCAATAAATAAACTATTTCTTGTTTAAATATCAGTTAAACAGTTTTGAAGTTGTAATGTTAAGATTAAATAATATATATATAGGCTATTAAGTATATTTTGAATATTTACTGAGTTCACCTCCTACAGCTTTAGAAGCACTTTGATTGTACAGCTGATTGACTTTAGTCCTAAATCTGTTTCTTTGTGCACTTCATTTTACTTTTACCACATGCACAATAATTACCTTAATACACTGCAGTTACTCTTCATTTTCTAATCTTTAATCTTCATAGTAAAAAAAAAGAAAAGAAAAATAAAAACAGCATTCATTCAATTCAATTCAATTCAATTTTATTTGTATAGCGCTTTTAACAATGGACATTGTCACAAAGCAGCTTTACAGAAATAAATGGATTCACAAAAATATATTGTAAATATTTGAATTTATCACTGTGAATTTATCCCACAATCATTCATTCCTTTAATCTGCATTAATCTTATACATATTATACTTTTGGGGTAGATATTATTAATAATTCTACTGGACTTCTTTTGCATTAGGGGATTTAACTGACTGATGAACTCAGGTCTGACAGACTGCACATAAAATGGCTGCCATAAACTACTTCCGCGTTTTGCGCTTCTCTACCGGGTCAGAGCAGAGTCCGCTTCTTCCTGTTGACGTGTTCGTATAGATGATGCACTTGGATATGTGAAAGTGACAGAAACGAAAGCAACAAGGAAGACGTTTCCTTGGGTTTTTTATCGTTTCAGGACTTTCACGGGTCGAGTTCGGTTCAGAAAATGGAGACGTTTTACCACCAGACTAACAAGTGAGTGCACGCGCGTATTTACGGGTGATCTTGAACGCTTAGCAACGGGAGCTAGCAGAGTTAGCTATAAACACTGTTGCTGTTAGCTTGGTGGCTAATAATGAGGAATTCGCCGGTTAATTTGATATATTTTTCCTTTTTTTGTTGTTGTATTGATTTTTCAAATTGTTAAAACATTTAAAAAAGGCCTTAACATTAACACTAAACAATAAAATGCAAAATTAATATTTAATAACGTAGTTTATAGTCGTTATCTTATTAATTTATTAATTTTATCTTTTAAGTTAAGGTTATTTTTTTTATTATTTGGAGTTATTCCTATGAATTTATATTTAATTAATGAATGATTAACCACTGCATTAATGTGCCTTATCATAAATATAAGTTTAACCTTTGAAACGTTTATATGTAAATGAATTGAGGATTTTGGTTGCCTATAATACTATAAATAAATAAATAAAATGGTATCATTATTATTATTGTTGTTGTTGTTGTTGTTGTATTGTCATTATTAAATTCAGTAGTTAGTAGTTAGTAGTAAATTCAGCTTTAACACCAAGGAGAGAGAAGACATTTGTTTCATATCACTCACTGAAAATAAACAGGCTACATTTCAGTGTATTAAATATTATTAGTATTTAAACTGTGCTTCTGAGACCCCAGGAATCAGTAACATACAGCCAGAGACTCCACGTCTGATCATTTTTAATGGCTTGATAGTTCTGGGAATCACAATCAACTAAGTCATTGTAGTAGTTATTTACTTGGATTGAATAAGTTCTTAAAACAAGTATGCAGAAATTCTGCTTCAGCCTTAAGTGCAGTTTTAGTAAAACTAGGAAAGATGAAGTTTATGTGACATGTTTTGAATGGAAATGGTCTAACTGGTTATCAGCGTAGCATTCATTGCTGTGTGACGTGTCACAGCCGCTGTCGTAATCGGGTGTGATCATAAGTGGACTTGGACGTCATCTTATATGCCACTGTAGCTAATGACTCATTTTTTTCATCTTTATTTTTAATTATTATAGTTACTTTGGTCTGTTGTTATCCTATCACCCTCTGCGTATGAGAAAGTCCCAGTTAGTTTGTGTAGTAGTGCTAAATAAATTATTAATTACCTCATTCCTATACTTGTGTTATTCAGCCTTTACCCTGCTCTGTGACTTTCATTTTGTCTGTCTCTCATTACCAGACAAATCCAGGAGATCCAGTCTAACATGGGGCGACTGGAGACAACCGAGCGACAGTCAGTGCACCGTAAGTGATTCTCTCCCTCCATTTCCTCGCATATGTGTGAATCATCACACCTTGCCTATGATAGGAACTGAAGATAACTAACCTAGCACTGTTTTGGAATAGTTCCATGCAAATTCAGTATCAAATATCCCTCCAATCTTCTGAGTCCCATCATCAGTTGTGCAACGTGTAGCAACATGCAGGTTACACTCATTGTCCAGTTTATCACCTCCTGTAGGCTGTACGTGTACCACAGCATGCTGTTGATCTAACAAGTGTAACATGTAGCCCTTTCCTAACTGTAACCAAAAAGCTAGACAATGCGGATTAAGTGTATACAATCACACCAGCACCACACACACACCCACACACACACACCCACACACACACACACAAAACCATATCAGTGTTGTGCTGAGAAGGAACCACTGCCCATGGTTTACATGATGAAATGACTACTCAGTGTCTCAACCCGCATCTAACTGTAAAGAGCTTGCCCACAATAGAACAAGCTTAACTTCATTTTAAAGGAAAAAAAAAAACCTTCATTTTATGCTAAGTAAGGAATAAAACACTTGGTGGCTTGCTGTTAAAGGAAAATAATCAACGACGGGATGGTATGATGCGGCCCAATGCAAAACTGTGTTACTGGTACCAACCTGAAGTTGATGATTTTCCTGTAACAGCACTTCCTGAAATGTTTTGTTTTTATGCCTTATAATACAGCTAACAAAATTGTATTTATTAATGAAAACGTACATTTTATCCATTTATAGTTGCATCTAAAGTTCTGGAAGTTGTGGATCATTGTAGCAGCTATAAACAGTCGTTTCCTCACCAGTGTCTCGCTTTAAGTTAATAAGATTTAAAAAAAAAAATGCAGCTTGTCATGTTAGTGAGTAACAGCAAAGACCTCCATCCTGACGGTACAGCTTTACCTCTGACTGTTACAAAGCACTGAAACTGGAGACTCCTTACATAAATGCTAAATAAATGTCTCTTTATGAAAAAATTCACCATATCAATGATTACACACATTTTGTAAATCTGTTCTAGAAACATTTAACCTATTAGAATGAATACAGTAATATAAACCTGTCATTTGAATTGCTACTGTCAGAGCTGCTGTTAATCCGAATCGAGAATTCAGCAGCACTCTGATATAGTTAATTTTATAAATATCATTACAAATATAGACCTTTTTTATTTTAATATACTACAGTGGTAAATAATTAATACATTGCCAGCTGTCAGATAGTTTGCTGTTTTTAACAGGATTTTTTTTTTTTTTTTACAGCACTGTTTTGTGTTTAGATTCAGCTCAGGTTTTTTTTTTTTTTTTTTAACAGTCTGAGTGACGTGTTGAGGTGGGGCTGAGCTAAGAGCAGTGAGTCAGTCTGGTGCCCTAGCAGGAAGGACAGGGAGGAGTGGGTGAAGAAAGGCTCAGGATAAGGGGTTTCCAAGTTTGGGTTTGATACGCATGTCTGGGTTTGGACAGAAAACCATCTCAGCCAAGCAGTCGCCTGCATGTGTTGATGACATCATACGATTGTGTGTACGAGTGTGAAGAGTCTCTCGGTGGGTGGGGAGCTGGACCGATTCACTGTTTGTGTGCATCATTAAGCTACTCTGAAGTTCTGATAATGTTTCCCACCAGCTTTGTAGAGCCTCTCCCAGGAAACGGCACACATCCTGGTCCTCAATCAGCCTTGGGTTTGCAGAGAGAGGAGGAGTGGCTCACGTTTATCTCTACCACTACCTCTGAGCCCAATATGTATTTTTAATCAGCTCTCGGATAAGCTGATGACTTTAACAAATTGATTAAAGTGTTAATATTCCCTTTTCCTTGCATACTAGTTTAATTAGAGCTCACAGTATCTTGGTGACAAAAATTAGGATGTTTTGGTATATTTAGTCAGGTTTGACTGCTGCTAAATAAATCATTAAGAATATAACAATGGAAATGAAGGTACTGAAATCACACACATGTTTAGTTGTGGCAAATGCAAGCTAGTTCACTAGCAGTTAACTATGCAGCCAGCTTGGGAACTTAGGAGGACATGGTGCCTGTTCCTGTTTGCATATTTTTTGCATACATGTGAATCCTGAAATTTTTTATGAGGCTTCTTTTAGTAGTTTTATGAGCATTAAAAGAATTAAACTAAATATTATTGTACTTAGTTTTTCATGGTCTGAAATGATACTTTAACTAAACATGTGTTGTGTTGGATTTGTTCTCGATAGTATTAATAGATTCACAATAATTTGTTGTTGTTTAGCTGTAAAATGGATTCTCAGTGCGTGTTGTGGTGTGACTGTTTGTGTGTGTCTTTCACAGTGGTTGAAAATGAACTGCAGGCCAGAATCGAGCAGGTCTTCACTCATCTAGAACGACTTGAGATCCTGGCCGGGAAAGAACCACTGAATCGCCGTCAGAATGCCAAACTGTGAGTTCCGTCCTCTCACACACATTCAGAACCGCTCGGTTAAGAGTGTCCATCAGGATGAGCCAGCAATCTGGAGCCAGGCTGTTCATCTTCTCTTCATAAGAATATGATTTGTTCCTTATCCTAATGTGCTACACAGTGTTCCTGATTATAGTGACAGTGAGTAGGAACCTATTTTGAAAACAGTGACCTGCTTCCATGCACGTGCTCCGTGTGTTTTATAGACGCAGGTTGTGGATGGTTGAACAGTGCCTGCCATTGTGTAGTGTGTAATTACAGAAACACCTCATTTCCAGTTGATGGGCTATAATGGTGAAATGATGAGGTTAGTATCGGTATGCGACGTGGGTGGATACATGGGTTTGTGCCCTATGGCAATTAAACACACAAAACTACAATACAGCTATAAACTGGAATCACAGGCAAGTAGCACCATGGATGATCTTCAGATGTGGTGAGGATTACAGCTACTTAATGATTACAATCCCCAGCCAATCCCAGCCACAGCAGCCAGAGCCTCCCTGTCTGAGGAGCTAAAAGTTATGTTCGCTTTGAATAGACAAATAATAATCAGCCATTCTGTTGGAACCACATGGCTCCAGTTTCACTGTCTCTGTTGACAAGGTAAGTAGGACATTCAAGCAACTCCACAATGACGTGTTAGCTTGTGTTTTCACTGACATTATTATAAAGTGCTTCAGAAACACCACTATCATCTCCATAATGAAGAGAAAAAAAGTGGACTGATTTGATGACTATCACCTGGTTGCACTCACTCCCACTGCAGTGAACTGCTTTGAAAGGCTGCAACATGGCTGCTTTCACACCTAGTAGTCCATTTACCAAGTACAAAATCTGTACTTTTGGTTGCTGTTTCACACTGCACATAATTAATCGAACCAAAAAGCCAAACAAAACTGGTGGAGAGCCATGCAGAGCGGATATACTTTTCATACTTTCAGACATACAGCAAAGGAAAAAGGCAAACAAACCTTTGCCAAGTGCATATAGAAATCACATTTGGTAGCGTAGAAATTACCAAAGCATGGAGATAATTATATAAATAACAGGTTTAAAACATTTTATGTATCTCATCCAGCATTTATTTTCTGGTTTTTTTTTTTCTTTTCATCTCTCCAAATATCCAGAACACACAGCAGCACTACAGCTCTGTCCTTTGTCGCCATTTGTGGTTTGCTCCTCAGTTTCTCAGCTTGTGTCTATAAAAAAAAAATTCTGCAAATTCTGCAAACAAATAATACACAACATTAGTTCATTAACTGCAGTCAAGTCGAATTGCTTTCTCAGAGTGCTAGAATTCACTTGGAGGCAGACTGGGACTAACCTTGCTCTCTGATTCTCTCTTGAAACAGTTGTTTTGGTTTCCGAGTGCTGTGTTCTCACAGAAAGGGAAAACATACTGGACTAAAAACTGCAGATGTCAAAGCACGCTTGGAACCATCATTCCAGATACAACTGACTCTTTCCAGTTCTCATACTTCTGTGACAAGAAGTATGAGAACAATGTTGTAACCCTCATACTTTATAACACACACCTGGACAATAAAAACTGCTATGCTTTGGATTATGGATTAGAGCTGAGCATTGAATGCTGAATGTTCTCCTATCCAGACTCATCATCAAACTCTTGGAGCTGGGACCTCCCTAGTGTGTGGATCAGGAGCAGATCTCTCCTCAGCACTGATTTAACACTGGCATTCCCCAAGGCAACGTGCTGAGCCCGCTGCAGCGTTCCTCATACACCCATGAGTGTGTGGTCAAACTCAGTCGTAACGTACGCTGATGACATCATGAATGAAGAGACAGCCAAAGAGAGGAGGCTCAACTCCTGAGTGGCGTCAGGACAATAACTTGTCATCAGTGTCAGCAACACTAAAGAAGTGGTCACTGAATCCGGGAGCAAGAGGCAGACCATTGCCTCATCAGCACCAAATTCATGGACCGATGAACTCAAATGGACACCACATACCACAGCTTTAATGTCTCAACAGTGCCTTTTCTTTCTTAGAAGAGTGAGTATGTCTGCACTGAGAAATGAAATGCAAACAATAGTTTCGTTTCATGTTTTTTGTGCACATGACAATACAGTGCCTAGACTTGGCACTGTAACCGTTCCGTATAAGGTCCTGTCATCACCACACCCGGGCTACGGTGCTCCGTAAACAGACCTGAACCCGAGATACATGCATGTATGCGCAGTCACACACACCTGCAAGTACTCATCTGCTCCCTCAGGATGCTGTATGCCACTGAGACACATCAGAAGACACACTCTCAGGCCTGGTACTTTACTGGTTACATTAACAAGTAGCTGATTGGATGTTCAAATATAATCAACTTGCAGGTTTTTCATAGGTTATCTAAACAGCACTGCTGTTTTAATGGCACTCTATTAACAAACCTAAACTTCAAGGTAACTTGATGCATGGTTGACGGTTCGTGCTGTCAGATAGAATGAGTCACTCTGTTTTTGCTCCTCGTCTGGCCACAGGCGTGTGGAGCAACTGAAGTATGATGTGCAGCATTTGCAGTCAGCCCTGAGGAACTTCCAGCAGAGACGATACACACGCGAGGCTCAGGAGAGGGAAAGGGAGGAGCTCATGAGTCGCACTTTCACCACCAATGTCAGTACACACACACGCACACACAGACAAACTGACATACATCTGAAACTTGTGTTCTAATTTTTCTTCATCAATACTTTCTCCATGTGTGTAGGACGCAGATACTTCCATCCCCATAGATGACACTCTTCAGTTTAATTCCAGCCTGCACAGCGCACACAGAGGCATGGACGACCTTCTTGGCTCCGGCGCAAGCATCCTCAATGGCCTCAGAGACCAGAGAAGCACGCTTAAGGTGTGTTTGAAAAACGTGAAGCCCCACTTTTAGATTCCTCAAAAGCATATAAGCAAAGTAAAGCTTTCTCACCTTGTCACACACTTGCATAGGATCAGGGGATCAAATTGTTCATTTCACCACATGTAGCCAGGGTGACTGCTTGTTTCCAGGGAGGAGTGTGTGTACTCTTCTTCCTGCTTTTCTAGTTATCAGTGTGTGTATGCAGTCATACCATGTGTTCAGGAAAGGGTTTAGAAGCATCAAGTGCTTATGATTTTAATCTGTTTAGGATTTACCTGTGAAGATGAGCTTTACTAATCTTTCTTCATTTTGGATGACAGGGTACCCATAAGAAGATGCTGGACGTGGCCAACATGTTGGGGTTGTCCAACACGGTGATGCGTCTGATCGAGAAACGAGCCACTCAGGATAAGTTCATCATGGTGGGCGGCATGCTGATCACCTGCATAGTCATGTTCCTGGTAGTCAAATACCTGAGCTGAACCTTCTTGCCTCAAATGGACCAAACGTTAATATCATGGAGTGATTATATTAATCCAGGTCGGATTACTCCACATTGCCTTCGGGTTAAATCGCTCATCCTGTTTGACAACACCTGATTTGATTCCCTGAGCCTAATTTTCCATGACATAAACTGTTATCGTATCGAGTGTTCAACAGGTGTTTCACAAAAAAAAAGACCTCAGCAACTGGAAAAACTGTTCCTTCTCTATTTTTTCCTCTCTTAATTCTCAACTTTAATATCCTGTTTAAGGACGATGCTGAACGGAACGGACCCTCTTGATCCCCCAGAATCGTCTGATTTTCTTTCATATTCTTATATGTAAAATTACGAGTACTCTTACAGTAGTCTTAGAAATTACTGAAAGAAACCTGGAGGTTATTTGAAATGGACCAACCCAAATACATTCACAGGACTGTACATATCTCAGTCTATACATACACTCACTGTGCACTTTATTAGGAACACTATACTAATAGTGACTTGATTACATCACACAATTCCTGCAGACTTTTCAGGTGCACTTTCATGAAGCAAATCTCCCATTGTACCACACCCCAGAGGTGTTCCACTGGATTCAGAGCTGGTGACAGGTAAGGCCATTGAAGAACACTGAACTCAGTGTCATGTTCATGAAACTAGTTTGAGATGACTTTTGATTTGTAATATGGTGCATTATCATGCTGGAAGTAGCCATCAGAAGATGGGTAAATTGTGGCCATGAAGGGATGCACATGGTCAGCAACAATACTCAAATAGGCTGTGGCATTCAAGCGATGATTTATTGGTATTAACAGGCCCAAAGTGTGCCAAGAAAGCATTCTCCCCACACCATTACACCACCTTCACCAGCCTGGACTGTTGACACAAGGCAGGTTGGGTCCATGGATTCATGGTGTTGGTCTAAAATTCTGACCCTACCATCTGTGTGCCTCAGCAGAAATTAAGATTCAACAAACCAGGCAACATTTTTCCAGTCTTCAGCTGTCCAGTTTTGGTGAACCTGTGCCCACTGCAGCTTCAGCTTTCTGTTCTTGGCTGACAGAAATGGAACCCAACGTGGTCTTCTGCTGTAGCCCATCTGTCTCAAGGTTCCACATGTTGCGTGCACACACACACACACACACACACACAGAGTCTGTCCATTCTCCATTGACCTCTCTCAGCAACGTGTTTCCATCCACAGAACTGCCACTCACTGGATATATTTTTCTTTATTTCACCTTCTGAGTAAACTGTAGAGACGGTTTTGCATGAAAAATCCCAGGAGATCAGCAGTTATGGAAATATTCAAACCAGCATGTCTGGCACCAACAATCATGCCATGGTCAAAATCACTGAGATCACATTTTTTTCCCCCATTCTGATGGTTGATGTGAACATTACCCAAAGCTGCTGGCCCGTATCTGTGCTGCTGTCACACGATTAGCTGATTAGATGATTGCATGAATGCAATTCACCTGTACAGGTGTTCCTAATAAAATGTTCAGTGAGTGTATATTTATATACAGTGACACAATCTGTCCATTTACTCAATCCTGTTTGTTGTCCTGTGTGTGTCTTGTACAATATCACTCTTCTGCCATATCTTTTGCCTTGGAAATTCCTAGTTTCTGGGAAAATAGGAAATGAAAGATCTTATTGGACAGCTGCAACCTCATCTCAAATCTCAGCTGGCACACATTCAGACTGTAAAGCATCATATCTCCCTAGCCCCAGGTATACACACATACTAGTTTCCAAAATCATAGTGAAATCCATAGATATTTGTCACAGCTGCAGTTCTTGATGCACCTGAGAGATCAGAACATATCTGGAGTTGGGATGATTATCTAATAACCTTTTTTTTTTAGATCATGCTTATCTAATGTCCCAACAGTCACCAAACACGTCCTTAATGACCTTAGTTACAATTATCACTTCTGCCATGACTTTCAGTTTTCAAGGTAATGAGGGTGCTTTCATACTTGCCATTTTTTTCTCAACCATCAAACACCTTTTTATATGACGTCAAGTGACATTGTGTGATTGTTCAGAACTCAGGAGAAGAAGAAAAAAAAGAAAACAAACACGAAGGACAAAGCACCAGTATTACAATATTACTAACAATAATGGTTTTTTTTATTTATTTTATTCACAGATACATCCGACGTTAACTGTGGCTATATATAGTCCAGTCACACAAGCAACTCCTCTTCTCTTGATTTTCTTCCTCAAATTCTACAGCGAAGGCAAACAAACTCATCACCAGTTAAAAACAATCTTTATTTAAGATAATAATACGTCTAATTTAATCTGATTAGCTGTTATTCCCATATCAGCACAAAAGGCCAATATTTTTCTGTAAAAAAGAAAAAAAAATGGAAATGGCAAGTGTGAAAGCAGCCTTGGGTACTGGCTTCGGCGCAGATGTTAACTGCACTTCTGATCTGCCACATTATTATAAAATGCAAGCAACTACAAGATAGTTATAAGAAATGTTATGGGGAAAATGGTCAGCAATATGTGGTGTTAAGTATCATTTAAGGACAGTGCAAAACAGGAGTGCACATTAATAGTCCACCAAACTACTAGACTGAGGCTCTCCAGGCCTGGAGTTGTACTCTGGAGTTGGCTCTGAGGGTTTCTGTTCTTCTTAGCATGAACTAAACGAAGTGAAGTTTGGACAGTTTGGAATAATAGTGAAGACATTAACACAATGGAATTATATTTAAAAATTCTTAACAGTATTCTTGATGAAGCTGTGAATATTCTTGACATCTTCTGAACCAGCTTCATGATGAGCTTCACTCAGGAGGCTTTTCTTAAACTTCCTAATAGGTCAAGCGCTTCACTGCTTCACCTAAATTCTACATGAAAACTGGGCATTTGGGAAAACACTATTTTTAAGTAAAAGAAAATACATTTTGATTGATAAATAAATGTTCACATTAGCAATAGCATTAACAGCACTTATATTTGTCTTAGAAACAAATTTCATTCATAAGCTTTTAGCAAAATGTCTAACAATTTGAAAAATATATAATGTGTTCAAACTTTTGAGTATTTCCACATACACCCTGCAATCCTGTATCCAACAGAACGGTAATGCACTTTTTTCCTCCTAGGTATACTATGGAGTAAACAAGCACCAGTTACTTTGCCATTGAACACTCAATCAGTTCCACCTGGTGGCTTAATCCAGTACTGCTAGTTCACTGAGTTACAGAAAATAGTTCAATGTCACAATTCCAAAAATCCTTAACAATGCCCCTGAACAAGAGCCAAAGAGAGTAAATTAACAGACTTGACTTGTGTTATGTATCCTCTCCATTGGGTTGAGATTAACCATGAAGCAGCCTATTGTAATACCTCCATAGGCAATAAAGGACAAGGTGGAGTGGGTCTGGTTGAGGCAAGGAAACCAGAGGACAGTCTGCAGGACACTGGGAGCCATTATCACATAGCTGGTACCCCTAATAGTCCCGGATGGCCTTCTGCTGGATCAGCTAGAGTCAGCTAGACACAAGAAGCCAAGTAGATGTGTGGCTTTTGTGTCTGCAAAACTCCTACCTAAGGATAGGAGTAACCGACTGCAGAAAGAAGATAGTCTCTGAAGGCTGCTGGAGGATGAAAGGGAAGATATCCCTCTTCAACCCCAAGACCAAAATCTACAACAGCATACACCTTATGCAATGCAAATGCAACGATCTGGAGATCATTATTGGACTTTCTGGAGAATAACCAAGTTTGATGAAGAAACATTAGAAGGCCAATGACAGACCAAGTGGTAGTGCCAAAGTCTCAGCCAACACTGAAATCGATTGTTACACAACAAGCTTTTTTATAGCAAGACAATCACTGGACTGGGGAAAGAAAAAAGTTCTGTTCAAGGAATCCTGTCTTTAAAAGTTGTTAGAATTTAGTTTGAATCAGAGGTGAGTAAAGAAGATAATGTTGTGTGTTTGCCAACAGGCTGCAAAAGAGGGTCTGTGGTCATAGTCCCTCGTTCTGTGAAAGTAGGTGATGAAAAAAAAAAGTCTGGTATGCGAGACTAGGTTGCAGCACATAAACCCCTCAAAGACAAAAGCACGTTTTCAGTATTGCAAGAACCACATGTACTGGTCTACAGAGATTGCACCAAAATAAATAAATCAAGGGGATATGGTCAGATAAGCCAACTTTCCTGTGTTGTTTACACGAAGAGAATGGTGCCTCTGTTATGCTTTGGAGCCATTGGCATGGTTTGGCTCCACTTGTCTCCCTAAAAGGAAAGAGTCACCACAAATCAATACTGACTGATCACCTTTATATGATGAAACATTTCCAGGATGACCCCGCCTCCATCTACAGGGCACGAGGTCTCACTAAATGCCATGGTGAGGATGAAAATGATGTAAATTCTCCTCTACCACTCTTTACATTAGCATTATACAAAGTAGCATTTTCCAGGCATCTGTCCTAAAGCAGCTTTACAGAAATACACATTTACACCAGACAGTGTAATTATAAAAGTCATTACTCTTCCACAGACATACTATAAAGTCAAACAGAGTACTGTGTAGAAAGGACCTTCAATATGAGCATCAGGTTCTCTTTTGAATAGAGAAGCCTGTACTGACTGACAGTGAGGTGAGAATCATGGCTCATGTGCACAGTACTTCAGAGTGCAACAGGAGAAAAGCATTGCACCACTTAAGCTAATGCTCAGCATTGTGCATTGGCTCTGTAATCAATGTATCACAATGTATACTGACATGCCGTGTGCTTCAGTAGTTGGCATTAATGGCTCCAGAGTACCCAGTTCAGTTCTGAGCTCAGGTCCTTCTTGTGTGTAGAGTTCTCCCCATGTCCACTTGGGTTCCCTCCAAGATGAATGAATGAAGCAACCTGCTTCAGCACTTTTTTTTTTTTTTTAAATGGTGATCAGCTAAAACTGACCTGCACCTCATTGACTGGTATGAATACAATACAAAGAACCCAGACTGCAGCCATTTAGGTCTCAAAATGCTTTATTTTCTGACACATCAATAAAGAATAAAAAAGTAAATATTGTTGCTTCCTTTTACTCAATTTATTACGCAGCAACACCCCTCACCCCAAACCAGTCCTCTACATCATAGACTCGACCAATGACCACTCCAGGTACAGCAGGTTCACGCTCTATTCTATCAGCCCTAATCAAATCATCTGTTTTCCTGCCCTCTTTGTTTAGGGTTTTTTTTTTATTCATTCTTTTTTGTACTAATTTTAAACAGTTACAAAGGCGTCTTATTTTACAATACTTTATGATAACTATTTACAAAGAATTAATTACACAAGGGAAAGCTCAAAAAACTGGAAAATAATTTAAAATCAAATAAAAAATAAAATTATTGCAGAATACTACAATCATACAGTTCTTACATGATGCAAAAGCAGCATCTTGATGTCCATTTTTCAGTGCAACCTAGGTCCATCAGAGCGTAGGGGCAACCCAAGACAGTGTAACAGAACAAACATCAACATCTTCTGACATCAAGGTTTTGTTAAGAGCCTCAGTTGTGTTCAGTTTTCTTCATTTTCATCCTTGATTTATCACAAACCATTTAAAGTTGCATTAGGTATGAAATATGGCTTCAATCCCTCTCACATAATTCCTGTTCTTGTTTTGGTTCTTCACTTGGAGAAGAATATATGTTTACAATAATTCTTGATTATATGCCTGCACCATTACTGAAAACAGAAAGTCTCTTTGGCTGCAGGGTTAAAATAAGACCAAGAATAATATATAGTTTAACAGACTATTACAAAAAATAATCCAGTGGTGGGCTTAAGAGCTGCAAAGAGGATTTTGTAACAAATTCTCAAATTCATAATTGTTGGGAAACTATGAGTTTTCTGGGAGCATTTGTCACATAGCTTTTCTCAGTCATAACTTTTTTTTTTTTTAAACTTGTACTTTTTTTCCCCCATTTTTTTTTTCATTAGAAAGAAGCCAGTATTTCCTCTAATTGTTTGTATATTGTCCTTTTACCTGCCCAACTGATGTTACATTTGAGAGGCAACCATTGATGGAAAGAGGGCCCAGAAGCAAGGCTACTTCTCACACTCCTTAGAGAAGAACTTCAAACTCTATGTAGAGAAAGAACAGGCTTCATCTCAGGAGCCGTGGTTAGGAGGGTGCTGAAGGTCTTGCCCTGAGAAAATGGGGTGAAGAAGAGGGTGGAGCTGCAAAGCTGCTGCTGCAGCTGCGGTGGCTGGCCGTGGTGCAAAGAGAGTAGGGTAAAGGGCTGCATGGGGGACATGATGCAAAGCTAATGGGGCATGGTGGAGCGCAGATGCTGGGATTATGTGGATTGGCTGCCCAGGGAGAAAGGCAGAAGGGTGGGCTGGGATCAGGCCAGTGTGCCCTAATGAGTGGCCTAAAGTGTGGCCTAATGTATGGCCCAAAGGTGACAAAGAAATAGGGGTGAGATGATGTTGGGGTATATGGTGTACTTGGGCGAGCTGAGCATGAGCAGGATGGGCGTGGTGTGGAGTGTGAGGGTGGATGCCCATTGCCGTGGCAGCTGCATGGTGCTGCAGTATGGCATGTTGCACTGTTGTAATTGATGTGGCTGAAGTTGCAGACACAGCAGGTTGCTGTATGTGGATTGGTTGTAGAGCAGCAGGCGGTGGAGGAGGTGCAGGGGTAAGGCTGGCAGCAGCTGCTAAGTTAGCTGCTGCTGCAGCGGCCGCAGCTGAGGGAAAAGTTTTCACCTGTTTCGCTAGAAGCTGCTGCTGGATGTGTTGCTGTGCTGCTTGTTGTAGCTTACTGTATTTCTCCATCTCCTCTGGGGTAAATGTGATTGGCTGGCTCTCCAGTGGTGCCAAGCCATCCTCTTCAGCCTCCATGCCTATGTCCTCCTCCTCCATATTGGGCACTGGGTAGCCTTGATAGGCGTGCATGGCTGTTTGCTGGCCCATGTCAGATCCCAGAATACATCCATCCATGATTGGGTTGTTGGGGTCTTGTCCAGGCTCACCTTGGTATGCTGGCATAACCTTAGCTGAATCCTGCTCAAACATTGGCCGTGATTCATGGAGCACTTGGGGTTCTGAGGCTTGGTTTCTGGCCTCATCTGAGACCACAGTATTTGAGATAGGCTCCTCCACCTGCTGCTGCTGCTGCTGCTGCTGTTGGACTGGTGGAGGTGGTGGTGGGGGTGGAGGAGGAAACTCACGAATGGGCTCCACAAGAATCACCTCATTACTTGTATCAGAACCCTTTCCAAGCGCTGACTTTTCACCATCATCCGTTCGCATTACAGAAAGTAATGGCGGTTTCTTCCCTGCTTGCAGCTTACCAAATAGGGGCAACATGTTCTTGTTTCCAAGTACAGGGGGGAGCTTGGGCCCAAAGTAGCCCTGTGGAGGGTCCTTAATTTTGGTGCCTGGTTTGCTTCCTGTTCCAGAATCTTCACCGCCCTTGCGAGACTGGACTTTTTCAAGAAGCTGTCGTGCTGTGAGTGAGTTCCGATGCTCTGAAGCGCCTCCTCCGCCCCCACTTCCTTTAGTTGCTTGTGTTGAGTTGCTGGTTCGTGGCTGTGCACGGGATGAGGAAGACCTTGGAGACTGTGATCGGTAGATACGAGAGCGATTAAAATCACGTCGGCGGGAAGAGCTGTCAGCCCGTCGGTTGTGACTGTGCCGGTGTGGTGAGCCTTTGGTGGAGCTGGACGAGTGACTGGCAGAGCTGCGACTGCGGCTGTAGCTGCTGTGTCGGTACGAGCGAGCACTGCTGCTCCTGCTGCTACGACTGTAACTGCGGCTGCTGCTGCGATGACGCCTCCGTCTATGGTGCTTTCTGCGGCTATGAGAGCGTGAGCGTGAGCGAGAGTCGTCTTCAGAAGAGGAGGAGGAGTAACGCCGTCTGTGTGACCGTCCACCACCTCTCCTCTCATATTCAGAGTCTGAAGACCATCTTTTTGTCCTGTGGTGATGTTCTCCATCGCTGTAGTCACTATAGCTGTCCGAGTAGCTGTGGCTGCGCCGACTGTAAGCACTGCTTCCTGCTGAGGAACGCTCAGAGCTACTTGAATATGACCGACTACGAGATGTTTGACCTCTATTACGCCTATGATTACGATCTCCTCTGCGAGAGGAACGACTATGTGAGCGACCTGACTGTCCAGAGTCCTCACTGTGGTGACGCCGTTCACGGGGAGGGGTAGTGTGACGGTGAGGACGGCGTGAGCGTTGAGATGCTGAGCCTCCATCTTCATCACTTTCACTCGTTGGCGGTCGACCGCCCACAAGACTCTTCTGGGCAGAAGCAGAGCAGGACGCCACTGATGTGCTTGGGTCAGGTTTGGGACGTTTTGTACCACTGTGCTCTTCTGAAGAGTTGGGCTTTCCTGTACTGCCCTCATGAGGGACTGCCCTTTGCGATACTTCTTTATGGAGCCGTTTTCTCTTTCCTCCATCTGAAATCAAAGTCCCTCCTGTAGGCTGTGCAGAGGAACTGGTTCCAGCTTTGTCATCTGTATCTTTCTGTTCTTTACTTTCTCCTGCTTTCTCATCTTCCTCAGCACGTACTTTATTTTTGTTTTTCTTTCGTTTGTGTTTCTTTTTCTTTTTGGTCTTCTCCCCTGGTGTCTCTGTCTCCATCTCCCCCTCCGCTTTCTCTTTTTCTTTTCGTTTGGCTCTCTTGCTTGACTTCTTATGTTTCTTCTTCTTCTTCTTTTTCTTGGATCCTCCAACTCCATCTTCAGGGTTTTCTAGCTTCTTGTCTTTTTTCTCATCCTCTGCAGTCTTTTCTTTCAAGGAAGATTCATCTTTTTTGTCAGTGTTGACACCTGGGGTTGGTGGTGCTGTGCTAGTTTCTCTACTTGTGGCTGCAGTGCTAGTGGTATCTTCTGGCTTGGATCCCTCTCCACCATCAGTATTAGCAGGTTTAGCAGCTTTATTTGCCCTACCCCCTCTGTTGCCTTTATTCCGGGACAGCTTAAAATCAAAATAAAGAGGGTTGCAACTGTAGGATAGCGAAGGCTGGGCCTTAGTGAACTCCAGGAGTTCAGAGGGCCACTGTAAGGTAGTGCTCTCATCCTTACTCAAAACAGGAAAAAAGGGTCCTGTTGGCATGCGAGGGCCAGTGCCTTCAGATGAAGGTTCAGATGACCCTTGCTTAGCTTCAGTTGATTGGGAAACAGTGCTTGAGGAATCTGCATTGCTCACTACTTCTGGGGTGTTATCTGATATTTCTGTTTTCACTTTGGGTGATGAAGTAGAATTTGTACTCAGCTCCTTTACAGGCTCTTTTATAGTGTCCTTCTCTGATTTGCAATCATTGTCTTTAGACTCTTTCTGTGCCGCATCTCCTTCCACTTGTACTGCCTTCTGTTCTTCCTCCCCATCCTCTTCTTCCTCCCGACTACCACACTGGTCAGAGGCCTTCATGAAGAGCAGAAACTGAAAATGAGGCTTTACCCGACAGTGTGCAGGAGGCATATAGTGATAATATTGCGGCTCCTGCCCAGAGTAACCTTCCTCCTTCTTCATCATCATCTTCAGCTTGTTAAGGGTGGAGGCCAGGGTTCCCCCATCATCAGACTGTGGCTGCTCATCCCCTGCACCCATGCCACCTGATGCACTCTGTGGGCTGTCAGTGCTGGATGCTGTACCTCCTTCCTCACTTGCCATCTTCTCAACTGCTTCTTCCTGGCCCTCTTCTCCTTCCATTGCTTCCTCTCCATGGTCTGCAAACACAGCAGCAGCTGTCTCTAGTTTAACAGGTGCTTTCTTAGCAAAGGAGAAGGACACGCTAACTTTGGGAGTGTGGGATCCTCCGCTTGGTGTGGGAGAGGAAGTGTTCTTGCGAAGGGAGAAACTGATAGTTGGTCCTGGTTTTGGGGAGCTTTGACCAAAACCACCAGAATTTCCCTTATCCTCTCCAGAAGATTCCTCCGTCACACCATCTGGGGTCATAGGAACACCGTCAATGCTTGAGAAGCCACCTTCTTCTCCATCTACTGCCACTGTGGTTTGCTTGAACATTGGTCCGCTACCAGGAACACTGCACAAAAGGATGGAAAGAGGGGAAAAAACATTTCAGAATGGTTTTTCATATCAATAATTACTAAACTAATAATTACTGATAACAAATGGAATATTAGCATGTGGTACTCTATCATATATATACTATTTAAAATGAAGTTTTAAGCACTTTTAACTGAACCATCCCGAGTACACGGAAGACTTAAATGCATGCCATGCTAAAATGCATTCCAGCATGCTGTAGTATCATCTTAGAGCCATGAGAGGACAGCAGTGGCCATTTCACTCACCAGTCCTGCTGCTTCCTCTGCTCCGCCAGCTCGTGTATACGCCGCAGCATCTTCTCCTGCTTTCTTCCATCCTTGCGGGAACGTGAAGACACATTCCGGGCAAATTCCCTCTGCTTCAGCTCTTTCAGCCTCTGTGGGAAAAAAAAAAAAAAACACACAAGGAACAGGAGAAAAAAAGGTTAGATGAATCTAGTAATTTCTGACTACAGATGAAAATGTGAATAACTGAGAAAGAGAAAATCATTGCCAAGCACAGAAGTGATTATGTTTAGGTACTGCACATTGACAATACCAAACTTGGCTACAAAAACCTTAATAAGCATAGGGCAAAATGAACACAAATTGTCCATGAACATCATTATGAATAGTGAAGTGTAATGATTTCTCTTACCTGTTTGTGTGCATGGTCGTAAGAGTTGATGTGATTGTCAAACTCCTGGTGTTTCTGATACTGCTTATCACATAGCTCACAATAAAAGTTAGCTCTCAGGTCTTCCAACGCCTTGGCAATGGCTTTCTCTTTCTCTGCGTAATCCTGAAAAAACACAATGTACACGCATGAACAAGAGGACAGCACATTTATGACATTTATTTTGTGTAAACACATCTGGTGTTCTATGTTGATGATATGAAAAAGATCAAAGCTAGTAGGATTCTCCAAAACAGTACAGGGAAACCTCGGTGGGAATATTTACATAGAGAGAGAGAGAGAGAGAAACAGAATGTCTGTGTTTTTTTTCCCTAGAAGATCTAAATGCTACAAGCTAAGTTGTCTCTCCACCCAAGTGTCACCTTGTATTTTTGCCGCAACTCCTCTGTGTCCTCTTTTTCCACCTCCAATACACGCCGCTTCTCTGTTGCATCCTCGGCATAGTCCAGCTGTCACCAAGACACACAGAGGTCAGGGAGATGCACAAACATATGGGGGGGGGGGGAGTAGTTCACAAAGTCACACCAATGCACAAATTCTCTCACCTCCATTTCCATGCGTCCCATCCCCATGACATCATATTTGACGATGATGGGTACAGGGTCAGTGCGTCCTGTGAGGTGAGGAAGGAGAAATACATAGAGAGAGAGAGAGACAAAGAGAGCAGATGTTAGATTCTGAACAGGGCCTTAAACGAAGCGAGAGTGGGACAGCCTGCTTAGAGCACAGGGTGCTGGGTTAGAAAGACTGCCTTCAAGTGCAAGAGATCAGAAAGCTACAGTGAACCAAATGCTAGCCATTCTCACAGCTTTATGTGCGGCATTCTGCGTTAAACGGTGCCACAATGTGTCTTACACACTGGGTCTGATAGTATGGGATTGGATACTATCGTATGCACCATTTCACACTTAATGAAGCATGACTTCATTTTTTTTCAAATAACCCCAGCAAATGAAAGGAGTTTTAAAGCACACCACTGCTAAAGCTATGAGAGGGAATAGGGGAGACGAGAGGGAGGAAGAAGGCTGATACTGAATGGATTAAATTTGTCGCAGTGTCCCTACAGTGTCCTCAGCTTTGAGGGTGATCCATCTAGTTGATGCTTACTTTCTCTGCAGTCTACAATAATATACGATGTGTCATGTTTCTAATTCTTAGGAGACCTGGAGATTGTCTGAAAGGCATTGTTGTGGGCCTATTTATTCTTTTTTGTCCTAAGTCAAAGTTTCCCCTCACTTTCGGCTGAAAAGTGTCTTTTACCATTTCCTGGTAAACGACACTTCCGTAATAAATGTAGTTAACTGATGTTATATACTTACGATGTTTGCCAAGTCAAATACACACGGATCTTATTTCACATTACTGAACTCAAAACATTTTCCATTTACCTTGACAGAAAGCGAGGGTGGCTTGTTTTTAAAGAGGGAAAACGGAGTTGAGATGAGAGTGATAGCTGAAAGATTGATGTGGGGAAGGGGGCGTGACTTCCAAGGCGTCAGTTAATACGTGAGAGTTCAAAACACCTGCGCAATTATCAATCCTTCCAGTTTAATATGCTGACAGGATCATGTGCCATTTTTAATGAGGGAAAAGTAGAGTGGTGTATTTTAAGTGAAACTCGTAGCAGGGTAGTCCGATCTTAAAATGTGAAGCTCCTACACAAAACGTGTTAAGTATGGAATTATCTTCAGGAGTAATCCTCTTCAAACCTTAGCACTGGGCAATTTCTGAACAGCTCACTAAAGGTATGCGTAAATGCCTTCAGTGATCCCAAAAAAGTTAAGTCTTAATCGGCATTTCCGCTCTGTTAATGCCAAGTTTATCTGGCCATGTGTACTGGAACACAAGCTGTGAAAAGAGCTAGGTCAAATAATAATTAACTTCAGAAAAAAAGGAACAAAACCAGGATGAATCAAAAGAAAAAATAAAGACAATCAAAACTACTCGGAAACTGACACATAATTGCTTAATCCACTCATAACCAGCCAAACAAAGCAGAACAGACAGAGAGAGAAAGAGAGAGAGAGAGAGAGAGAGAGAGAGAGAGAGATAAAAGAATGATACAAGCACTGAGCTACAGCAGCAGAGTGATGTCACAGGCCAGACGCTGCCATGGTGACAGTGCAGGTTTTTGGGAGGTGTACTTACCTGAGAGAGTGAGAATGGGTTGGGGGTGGGGTGGGGGGCAGGGGTGGCAGACAGATAGACACACAGACAGGGAGGGGGGGGCACGGTTTCAAATAAGACAGAAAGGCAAAAGAACAGAAGTCATACTAAACTGCTGCTGCGAAGGCTGGCACCACGTCACATTCAATTAGAGACTCAAATCAGTTATGTGGTTTGGTTTCAGTTTTTTTTTTAAACTCTTCCTCTTTTTATGTCATTGAAGTTAATTGGTTTTAATTTTATATGCTGGGTCAGTTTACACCCTTGGGCTGAAGCAATCCCATTAAAAAAAAATAATATGCACCAGCTAAATTAAATGTAGGGTTAAGTCCAAGATTTTTGGATTTCACAGAACCTCTAAGAGCTAGGAATTAAACAAACTTTTTTCATGATGTTCAGCTCTGAAGTTTAACCCCTTTGCAGTCCTTTATCATCATTCCTATTATTAATAGATAAACATGATGTACTGTAGGTAGGAGTTAAGACTTTCTGACTATTCTTTGTATATAATTATAACATAATAATACCTCTCTCTTTACCCAAAAAAGAGGGAAAAAAGGCAAACGCATTGTTAATGCTCTGCCTAATTCCCAGCCCTTTTGTAAAATGACATGCATCTGAGCCGTAAGGCTGCTTAGTACTGTGTGAGGGTCTGGAGCTTCAACCCAGTGGTACAACTCTTCTTAAAAAAAATAAAATAAAAAAAAAAACAGGACAGAATGCAAAACAGTTAGGGCCTATCAGGACTCCAACCTTCCAATCAAACAGGACAAGTGTTCACTGATGATACGAACAATTTGGAGCATTAATTGTCGATCCTCCAGTCAAAATACAAATTAGTTTAACTCTGTATCAGACAAAAAAACCAACTGGTCATTTTGCTATAAAAGTAGGATGGAGTCCCAAATCAGGCCAAAGCTAAATGATCTTAAAAGTGCTCACTTAATTTCAGTATTTTCTGGTGTAACAGTAGCATCATCTAGCATTACGCATTCCAGTGAACAATGTAAATTGAAATTAAAAAAAGGGGAAGTTTTATCACACAAAAAACTGAAAACAAACAAGATGAGAAATGCTCAGGAAGAGTGATGTAAATTTCACTGATACACAGGCAGCAGAATGACAATATAGAGGTAGAAACAGTTGAAGCTTATTAAATGTGTGTGCTCTGATGACAAAAATATAAATTAAAAAAAATATATGGGAGGGTTAAATTAAATTAAGCAAAACAAAATATCAAGGGAGAAAATAAAAAAAAAAAACAAAAAAAAAAAACAAAAGTAACCAATTTCAATCAGGGGGAAAAATAACATTTACCACTAAGTTTACCATCAGCACAACATGGCCAGGATCATAATGCTGCAAAAAAGAAACACCAATTGGTTAAGCAGGAAGATTGAGGAACACAGAGAGGGGTCAGGGGACAAGGGGTGAACTGTTAGGGCTTGGGGGTTTAAGAGGTTCAGGAGCAGAGGCTTTGATGCAACTCTATCACCATGGAGGCTCTGGGTGATTACAGGGAATGCATTCTCACCATCCCCTGGCTTCCTGGCATCCTTCTCCACTTTAAATATTATACTGCAGCTGATTCACAGAAACACCAGCCCAGGTTTCAGGGAGTCTTTTTAAAATTTCTTCCATATGTACCATTAAGTAACATCATTGTTCCATTGATTCATCAGCTGGATTGCTGATGATAGTACATAAATAACAGGGATGCATTAATACCATTTTTTTTTCCAGACGGTGTACCAGACTGTGTTCAGACAAGTACCAGTACATGTTTTTAAATAGTGGCCATAAAATCTACTAGGTTCATTCTTTATAACATTAGCTAGATGATTTTAAATGAAATGCATTAGCTAGCTACATTTGTTATGCCAGATCGAGTAGTCTTGCAGTTGAGAAGAAAGGGTTTCTCTTCAGAAAAACACTGCTGTACAGCTGTACGTAAAATATATCTTGTTTTCACTAGGGGTGTAATGATACATTGTGACATCGCAATGCAAAAATGTGACTCTGTACATTGTGAGAAAGAGGCAGAGGAAACAGAATTTAGCTGACTTTGGAGCTCTCTTTCTGCTACTGAGCTCATTATGTTTCAGGCCCCAAGTCAGACACTGATTATTCCATCAAAAATTGAGAGAATTTATAAATTTATTCATATTTAAGATGAAGTGAACCTGAGGTATATTTTGTTTGCAATGTTAAACCTCTGTAGCAAATTTTAATTCACTTAAGTTTTATACTGACAAAAATGCATTGTTTTGCATTGTTTATTATTTTTTTTTAAAATAATTTTCCTTAAAATTTTGTTCAAATTTTCTGAGAATCGAATTAAATCCAATCATGAACTCAGTATTGTGAATCAAATCCTTTGATGACTGATAGCAGCTGATCATCAAGAACATCATACTGAGTAAGAGCTGATATTTTCACTCACCTAGCGTTGTGTGTAGACATCTGTGGTTGGTTGCTGCATGCTTTATTTTTAAGATGTTTTATCAGGTTACTTGTAAGAAAATGCTGCCGTTTCTCTTGCTATTTTCTCAGAGCACAGTTGTAGTCTGCTTTGCTTTGAAAGCTATCATTAATAAATAATGAAATATGTCCAGATGGCTGGCATTTTGTGGACTGTGTTTTTTTAGTGCGACAATGTATCTCCTCAACGTACATCATATAGTATCATATGAGCACAGTATCAGACCTATATCTGATACCGGTATCAGTATCAATGCATCCCTATTAATTATTCAAAAAACCTTTCATCTTAAAAAATTCAGCCTCTACTTTCTCCCTCCCATTCTACCTTTAGATCAAATCACCAAACCAAATAAGGACACTACCACCCTGCGTCCCCCTTTCCCCATCCATCATGCGGGTCATGGTTTATTAATATACATGACTGAGAAAGACACTGACTCTTATGTGTTTTGCATTATTTTACAGCAGATGTGTGAAACACACAAGTTTAAAGCAGCACAATGATATTGTGATATCACACAATATCAATGATATCACACAATGATATTATTCAGTCATTTCACTCAACTTTTTCCACACTGTTTAAAACTCAAGACTTGCCAGTCTGAGTGGCAAATGACCAGCATGCTTTGCTGGAGAGGGGAGAAGAGTTGGCAGGGTGTTTATTTACATATACGCACAAAACACACCCATGTATATGCAGGCAGGATGGTGTGAGGTTTTTTGTTTTGTTTTGTTTTTTTAATCCTGGCAAGCCAAACACCTGAACCCCCACCCCCTCACCAGTGAGACACTCTCTCACACAGACAGACACACACACACACACACACACACACACACACAATTCACGTGGAAATACCACACCCACGTTACCACGTGTACAGTCACTTCACAAGAGTGGACACAAGCAAACCGACAGAGCGGTTGAGAGGCGGAGGAAGGGGGGGAAATGGGCGGAGATTCAGGCTCATTCTGCAAGCTATTAAAAAAAACATCATGGGAGAAGTAAAGGCAGAGATGAGTTCAAAGCCAATCAGAGGACCCAAATCTCATGTTCACAGCCAATCAAGAAACACCCTCGTCGCAGCCAGAAGCACTGAAATGACAAAAGTGACTATTCTATCGAGGGTGAACAAAATCAAAAAGACTGTCATTGTTCCTACAGTAAGCTACTCGATTACTGATTTTTAATCTGGTGTGAGTTTGGAATCGTAGCGCTGGCATTCTGGGCAGAGAAAGTTTAGTGATTGTAAGCTTACAGGAGGGAACTAAGAGAGGCCGTTAAGCTACACTGTAAAGGGACATCTTCATTTATTGCGAAACATCCACACACACACGCACACACACACACACATATACAGACACACAAAAAGGGCAGGGGAGGTTCCTACAAACCTTACCTACAAAAAAAAAAAGAGCAAAAAAGAAAGAAGAGTAAAAAAACAGTCAATACAATGGAAACTCAAAGCATCGGGAGACAATTCATTACAGTGACAGGAGAGCAGGAGAGATAGTGTATGGTGAGGTTATGTTCTCCACATAAAGTTCCAGTTAAAGCCAACTCCCATCCCCATGAGTTTCCATGTAACAGTAGAATAAACCTCTTTCACTACCGGTTAAACACTGACAATGCTATTTAACATGCAACAAAGTATAGCAGCGGATTTCTCCTTTCTGTCAACATCTACGACGAGCCCTGAGACGAGCATCACTAGTAAAAGACAATCATACATCTCATCCACTTATATTTACATTTAATATTGTGGAACGTTCACATAACAAGTTACTTCCTGTTATCACTTGTGTTATAGCAGCTATAAAGAGTTGTTCCCTCACCAGCCTCTTATTCCTTTCATGTGAAGTTAAAAGTTTTTATTAATAAAAAAAATAAAATTAAAAAAAAATAAAATAAAATAAAATAAAAAACCCAGAAAGTGCAAACACCTGTCTTGAAGGCTTTCCCATGGTGTGGAAATCTGTTACAAAGCATTGACACTGGAGACTCCTTCCATAAATGTTAAATAAATGTCTCCTCTCTTTTTTCATTAATTATTATTACAAAAAATAAGTCAACACCTTCTGACCAGTCAGAATCAAGAATTCAACAGCGCTGTGGTATAGTTTAGATAAAATTTTTGTCTTCCTCAGTAAATCTACTACTGAAATAACTGAATGCAATTGTGTTGACTTTGTCTAATTTCTGCTAATATGTAAACAGGAGAAATGAAACAAACCATAATAAGGCATCCTGAGATCTTCATCTGCAACCTTTACCAGAGCTTCTATTTGCCAGTATGGAGAGATGAATTACTGCCTCACTGCATTCAGGGCCACGTGTGAAGAAGTTATTCAGTTTAGAGCAGTTTTTCTTTAACTCACAAAAGAGGACCCTGTGCGTCCTAATCCATAAATGAGCAATAACATGACTAACAGTCCAAACATGCAAGCTTAGGAACAATGAATAATTTATTTGCAGCACCACCATGAACCACACTTTCCACTGTGCTTTTCCCACTTTAAGTCTCCTTCTTTCCATAAGGACATGCAGCTAATCAATTTCTCTTCATCTCATCTGGAATATCTCTCCTGTATGGAGAGCTATGGAACCGGCCAAACCTTTCCAAGCCTTTCACTGTCCTTTCCTTATCTATAACAGATATGATAATGCTGTACTAAGAAAAAAATTCAGCACAGCACCAAAAAACACTCCCTTTATGTTGGTGTGGTTCTTGGGTCTTTCTCAAATACAAAACATGTTAACCATTTTAATTTACACACTGAAGCAGAGAGCAAATCTCTGCTGCAGTGACAGGTTCAGGCTGCAACCACAGCTTCATTCTTCCCTGAGAACAGAAAATGCACCAGTGACACAAACACAGTGATCTATATAAATCTGATACAACTGAAATCTTTAACCCATGACACTAATAAATAAAGTTTAGTGCAGGGCCTTTAATTTATGAACGGCTGAACTGATTGAACACTCAAAGCGGAAGTACAAACCGTAAACGTAGTGTATGTAGTGGATTTCACCACTTGCAACAGCTGAGAAATAACAGATGACCAACAGTGGGTGTTTTTGTGCTCTTGTGCAACACAAGAACCCACACATTTGTCATACTAAGCACAGATTAAAAGGTTAATCCCTGCAGTAGTCTTGCAAAAGCAGAAGCACACAAACACCATCTACACCCGTTTGAGGAAATGAGCTAGTTCATCGCTTCTTTCTAAATCTGTGTTGAAACTCATCACCTTATAATCTATGTAAGTTTAACAAGACCAAACTGAATTTTTTTCCCAAAATAATTAAATTTCAAAGATTTATCACAGCCCTTATATGTTTATATGAAGACTGTGCCAACCTGTACAACTCATCAGTACTCAGACGTTTTCAATTAGCAAAAGGAATAATAAAACTGTCCTGCAGAGCCAACAGGGTTTGTGCAAGTCTATGGTTGTTTAAAGCCCCTGAACTCAGTGATCAATTGCTGAATAGACTCTCTGTCTGCCAGCAATGACATCATTATCCAGACAAGCAAGGACACAAAAGTCAGAACGCCATTTTGAGCTCTCAGCTTTCCATATCAAACTTAGCTTGAATCTGAGCTAGGACATAAATCTAAGCAAATACGGGAGGAAGAGAAAAAAAGAAAGAAAGAAAAACCCACACCCCCCACATGCTTGTACATACAATCCACTGGGTTTTCTCGACACGTGTAAATTTGAAATATTACTTCATGTATCTCAGGTATTTCGTGGTTTTATTGGGGGTAATGAACAAGCAAAATGAATCATTTAAATGTTGTGTGTACGGGCAAACGAATGAGTGGCGCAGAGGAAAATGAAATTCTGTAAAATGGTTGCTTTAAGAAAACAATCCTTGATCTGAAACAGGTGCTGAGTGCAACGTGGCAGAATGTGAAACCTCGACTATATAAAGTCATGTTTGCTGTCGTCTGCACGTCCTATTATGTAATTCGAGGTCTTTTTATCTCTACACAGGGTCCTCCATGTATGGTTTGGAGGAGAGACAAGCAGTGTCTATTTAGAGCTGCAGTTTCATAAACATCTGGCCAAGGCATTCCCAAACTCAGGTCAGGGAACCCGGTCATGCTCCTTCCTAATCTTCCTGTGCTGGTGAAATACTAGCGGCATCACTTTCATGGCATCCATTCACAACTATTATAACTGCTATACACTTTATATTCTCGGCTATAAGCAGTTTCAAAAATGTATTTTTTATGGTTGCACCTTTTTGCCTAGCAATGAAAACACTGAAATATTATCTTCGTTTATCTGAGGAGTATGCTTTCATTGTGGAAGCAAGCAGCCAGCGCTATCGCTCCCTCGCATCTCAAAGCAGCTGCTTGTTCTTAGAGACAAGGACGGGTTGTGTGTGTACGGAAAATGCGTTCTCACGTCCCTCCCATTAGGATACACACATGAGCCTTGCAACCAGTAAACAGCTCCGTGCTAACAAAGAATGATTTACATTCAATTTTCAAGAGAAAATGAAACAGAAAAGCAGGGAAGGAGAAACATTTTCAGAAAGCCTATTTTGGATCAGTATACAGGGCGGTCCTGGAATTCCCGAGTTCTCTGTGCCATTTATGTACGATAAGGTCTTTCTTTCATTACCTAACTAGAGAGCAGAGATGGTTGTGCGTTTGGGTCCTTTTCTACATCGCAAGCCAGCATAATCCACCATAATTTTCTGCTTCAGTTTGATCAGTGCTGTAGGTCAAAACGCATCACAAGAGGCATTTTTTTTTTCTTATTCACCCTACCGCAATGTAATGCTTTTGCTTCCTTTCTGCTTCTTAGCAACTTCCTCCTATTTATCCTGCGATCAGTCTCTTTCTACAGTCATTAACAGCAAGTTGTTCCCACAAGATTTTCCCCCAAGCAAAGACCTGACAAATCCTAGTCCTGCAGTGTTTACCGAGTATTTATATACGAAAAATAACCGGCTACACAAATAACTACTCCACATGAATGTAGAATGAGTTCAGAAAAGGATGTGAAGGTAATGAAAATAAAATGTATATTAAATTATAAAACCACTTATAAGAGAGAAGAGTATTTTGTGTGTGTGTGTGTGTGTGCGCGCCCGCGAGGTTCCTTACCCTGCATCGTTTTGCCAAGGCCTTGTCCCAGCTTCCAGCCATGTTTCTGAAGTAGCCGATGACCAATGTTATCCTAGTGGGAGGAAAAAAGGGAAGAAAAACCAAAAATATTCCAATAATAAGAAGCGCTTTTCACACCCTCGCATTCTCACACACACACACACTTGACACAAGCACACATGGCAGCAAGACTACTTTACAAAAATCTTTACTCTCCTCTTCATCATCATGATCTTTATCATAATCTTCTAACTCTTTAAAGTCAGAACTCCTTGTCAGAGAAAAGAAAGAGAAGGAGAGGGAGACAGGAAAAGTGGAACAAGGAACGAGAGAACGAGTAAAGGACAAGTCACAGGGTTCTCTGCCGTTAAAGTACCCTAAATGATGGGGGTTACCATTACAAGAAGGCTCTCTGCAAAACTAAACAGGGGTGAGAATTTTTCAAGTGCTTGCACTAAAGCCTAAAACCTAATCTACACAGTAAATGAGGCATTCTTCATTCACCAAACAGTGGACTTAAAACAGCCAGCACACAAACTGTAGGAAAAACCTCTGAGTCTACTGATTCACCTTCAGTCTCAGAGTAAGGAAAGGGAAACGCACGGTTATATATGTGCAGTTACATCATGGCATGTACATACATATATAAGCCGCTTCGGAGAGAGATTAATACACAAACGACTAGGAGCAAACAAATGAAAGAAGAACAAAATAGAAGCAATACAACATCTTGCATCAACATAAAAACTTCCACAAGCTTTCTGTGAGTTCACCATGACAACAGAACCACCACGAAACATACAGTATGCAGCCAACAAGAGAGTGAGACAGAGAGACAGAGAGCAAGAAAAAGAAAGAAATGGAAAAAGAGAGACAGAGAGAAAGAGACAGAGGCCTCGGGTTACCATTAGGAGGCCCAATGTATGTGCACATGTGTGTGCGTGGGAGAAAAAAAAAAAAAAAAAAAGAGAGAGAGTGTCGGGATAAGATACTGTTCTAACACTTGATATTGGGAAAAATTAAAATGCAACACTATTCCATTACTTCAAACTACATCAAGCCAAAAAAATAGTGCTAATCATTCCAAGCACACTGTAATGAGAAAGCAAAAAAAAAAAAAACTGTGTAACAATCTACAAACAAAAAGTAATCATGAAAAACGTGGAAAGAAAAGGTGATTACCAAAACCATAAACCAGCATGCAGCTTTTTGTTAAAACCACTTTAACAAAAAGGAGACGGCGGTGTTAGTGCGGAGCGTATACTGAACGTATACAGGGAAGAAAAGGGAACTGTGGATGGAGGTTAGAGATGAGAGCAGGCACAGGAAAGCAACGCACAAACTTCTCTAAACTGAGGACACAGGCGAGGAGAAAGGGACGGAGTTAGACCGAAGCAGGCCGAGCCATGAGAGGGTGGGTCTCAGAGCCAAAGGGGGAACAATGAACAAAAATTAGTGCATGATGATTGGGTGGATGTGGTCACCAGCTCAAAACACACCTCTGCATAGTCAGCACCTTTTCACATTATGAATATTTTAAATATTATTTAAGTCTAGCTGAGGTCATCTCTGCTCAAACTTCAAAACATAGCTTATATTGCAATTGGTTAATGTGTTCTTGTCCACATGATTTCAGAAATAGGATTTGCTCTATTAATCCTGTCCTACATGCCCTTTATGGCTTAGAATACTCAGGCACTTCCTCCAAATATGTCTATATCTTCTGCTGATCAAATTACAAGCTCAAGAAAAGGAACGTGAGAGGAGCCTGGCAGATTTCCTATTATAGATTTACGCCTAGCAGTCTGCGCTGCAGCCTTTTAAGAAGGGGACATGGCTCGAATCAGAAATTAAACAATGTGGAGACTATGATGGACATAATCACTAACGAGTTAACATATTTCCATGAAGACCAAATCTTCCTGCACTTATGCGTTCAATGTACAAAGGAAAGATAAGCATCATGGCACGTTTTTTCATTTATCAGCTGTGCACATGTGCTTGCAGTAAGCCCTGCCCAAATGGCCTGCAATGCAGTGGTTCTGCAGAGCGCGCACACATTCTCTCACACACACACACACACACACACACACACACAGAGTCGGTGCAGTTTGTAGGACAGGAACAGCATTTGAATGGGGGGAGGGGAGAGATGACCTCAAATTACCTACCAATCCACCCTACATTCAAGCCAATCAAAAGAAGAAAAGGCTGATATAAATTTCCAAGTAGCCAATCAGAGCTAGCTATACCAGGCTCTGCAAGGGAGCCAGAGGCACTGACGAGCAGATGTTTCGTGATGTGACCAGGACAAGCGAGGCGGGTTTTGGGCGGATGAACAGATGAATGCGCTAAAATAAAACAGACAGATGAGAAGCAACAACGCCAAAGAGTCCAACAGCAGTGCAAGTGGAGTGAAAACATGTCCATACGAACCTGGCTTTTAAACCCTGGCCTGTCAAAAGAACAGTCAAACGTCACACAAAACGGAAGAAAACGGCCAGACTCTACATCTCTCTACTATTCACACTGACTCTTAAGTTTTTATAAGCTAGTGCAAATGTTTTTTTTCCCCACTACATTACGACAGTGACAGTGTCACACATACACAAACCCACTGTCAGTCTGTAGTTGTAAAGATAAAAGGAAAAAAAAGGAAAAAATGTTATTATATTGTCCAAACAGGTACACTCCCACAAGGATAGTGTTTGGTGGAGAGAGAGGGAGGTGTGCAATGTGCTGCTAATAACCCAGTGAGAGGAGAGTGTGAGAGGAAGTGGGGAGAAAGGAGGGGGGTTTAGGACACTGAAACAAACAGGGGGGTCTAGAAGGGTTTTGAGAGAGAGACAGAGAGAGAGAGAGAGAGAGATGTACATGGCAGCAGGTGCGTTGCTGGAACTTTATGAAGCTTTGTGTTTATGTGTATGTTTGAATCCACATGGTTCAGTAGGGTTGTTGGTTTCTGATTCTGCTGAACGGTCATTATTACAGGATCAGCATTACAGGTTACATCAAACAAATTGAGAAGAGGAAAACATACTGTAAAGCACATTTTTCAGACTCAAGGCTCCACGGAGCCAAACACAACTTGCTATTTCAATTGGCCCACGTGAGCTCATATCTCACAGTGCTGAAATTTGAAAATGCTTAAAACCGACGGCTCTCAATGTTTGACTCCAAATCCCGAAATGCTAAACCTAGGGTAGAGAACTACAAATACACTGAAAAAAGAAAAGCCGACTGAGCGCGAAGACAAAAGAAATGAGCCATATGCTCTTAGCAGAGATAAGCTTGTGTGAATTAAAATTAAATAAACTTAAATCTCTTAACATTTGGAAAACAGCTGAATATATATTAAAAAAAATTTTTTATACCACAACGTGGTTCAGTTCTCTACTTTGATTGGTCAGAAGGTATGCATTATTTTGTTTAACAGCACAGCTCAGACAGTACTTTCGGCTGTAACATGAAATCAGGTTAATATTAATACGCTTGTAACAGCACATACACAGATACTTGTATGGCGGACGCTCCGCATGAAACAAACTAAAAATAAACGGATTAAAAAAAAAAAGTATTGTTGCTTAACAAAGTATTTATTTAACGTTTATAGAAGGAGTCTCGAGTGTCAGTGCTTTCTAACAGTCATAGTGCTTTGCAAATTTTCTCAACAGGAAAGTTCCGTATTCTCTGTAAAATGACAGACTTTTGTGAGAAACAGAGAGAGACAGAGAGAGAGAGAATATGACTGTATCACGGCTGTAATGCAAGTAAGAACAAGAACTAACTTTTCTATCGGACATTACACAACATGAAATCAAACTATAAAGTGTTAACTATAAAATTCGTGACATGTTGTTCAGTAATAAATTAAACATTGTAATCGCTGGCAAATCTCTGTAGTATAAGCAGAATAACACACTCCAGACCGTGCTGTTATGTGAAAATAATGCACACAATCCCATCAGTGCTAAGTAAAATCCATCGATATATCTTTGAGGTGCTTTTTGGAGTTCCCTTGCGCACTATTTACTGAAGCTTGTCCCAGACCGGCACACCCTGGTGGATAGAGCAGTTCCGGCTCCAGTGTGTAGTTTCCAAAGCAGATGGAAAATGACTTCCGACCTTTCCTTTGCAGAACATTCTTGGATTCAGCTTTCAAACACTGTGTGTGTGTGTGTGTGTGTGTGTGTGTGTGTGTGTGTGTGTGTGTGTGTGCGCATGTGCTTTGATCTGGACTCTGGGACACTTTGTGTATGTACTAGGGCTGCCAGAGTTCATTTTACCATTTTAATATTATCAATATTTTCATTAAAAACACATCTAAATTAAGATCCAAAGTTTTAATTTTAGTTTCCTAACACAACTAGGTCTCAGACCAATTCACACCGAGCCAGGCATCATATTTACCTCATGATGTCACAGGTGTGAATGACACACCGTGTTTAAATACCAATAAAGTCTCTCGGACGAGTGTCAGAATGACCTTCCAGTCGCCAAGACTTACTCTTATGGGATGACTGAAAACACTCACTGACAAAATTTTGCTATTATCTGTCAACTATCTCTTAAATTATTAAAGTCAATTAATGTGTTGGCAGCTAGTCCTTTAGCTACAATGCTCTTTGAATTTCCAGAACTACACACTCATGTGCTGATTCAGAGAATGTGAGGATGTGTGTGTGTGTGTTACACCTGAGTGGCCTCTTTGCATGAAATCAGGACCATGTGCTGTCATAAATGTGCCTCAGATTCCCTAAACCAGTCACAATAAAAAAAAAATGAAGCTGTGTGTGGTGTGTTGGTGGAGACAGAGAGAAAGAAGGAGGTGTTTATAAGTGAAGATACCTGAGATTAGACCAGTTTGTGCATGTGTGTGTGTGTGTGTTAGTGTTAGAGATCTAACATTGTAGCTGCCCAGTGCACATCTCCCAGGTTTGTGAGGTTATTGGTGACAAACATAAAAGAGAGAGGGTTATATAACTGGAAATGAGATACAAATATGACTGCTACCAAGATAACACATGCAAAAGAAAAAAATGTTAGAGAGAGAAAGATAAAGCAAGAGAAAGAAGAGATAAAAGCGTCAAAGACAAAAAAGAGAAAGAGTTGAATAAAAATATTCCAATTTAAGAACCACAGACCTCTAACTGCCTACAGATCACACACAATGTGCAGCATAAGAGGGGCGCAGAGAAGCAGGAGTGGGACACACACACACACACACACTTGAGGATGGCCGTCACTGTCGCAGTGGTGAAAAATAGCTCTGACGCTCCCTGCTGTGGTTCCAGAGCAGGACGCTGAAGGGCAAATCCGTGTTCAGTGTGTGAATCTGCAGATTAACTGATATGCCCAAACTCATAATGAATCCTTATTAGGTATGGTTTTGTAACACAGTGACTGTCATCACACCAGGCACTGCAGAGCCTCTGCATCGTTCTGTGTGTGTTTATGTATATGTGTGTGTGATGACTCCGCTGTCTGCATCCCTCCATAGACAATAGCGCAGGAGCATGAATCTCTTCAGTCAGACAGCTGCCAGGCCACGTCTCCGTTCTCCTGCTCTCTCTGCCATCCACTCGAAACTAAAAATAAGACTATAAACTAGCCTTTTCATTTTTAGAGATATTAGCTGCCAGCATTTTATTTTAAAATAAGCAATCAGTGCAACTTGCCAGCTGGTTTCTAATACTGGAATAACATTTACAAAGATACACTTGTAGTCACTAAATAGCTAATTTAATTTAAGTATGGTTTAAATGACATCGAGTTTTTAAGTAAAAACAAGGTGTCTGAAGATATTATATTTAATGAATCATTTTAGTAGAGGTGGGCAATATGGCAAAAATATATCAAGGTTCTCGAAAGCATGTCCCCAATATGTACCCCAATTTATAGGTTTACTCACAAATTAACAGCAACAGAGTAGTGTTGCCTTTATTTATTTATTTTAAAAAAAAAAAAAAAAAAAGGAAAAAAAAAAACTTCAATGATACTTTGATATTTTTAAATATATTTTTAAAAAGGGAATTTTTATTTATAAAAGAAACACACTGTAAATGAGAAAAATCTTTCAAAAATCTTCAAATAATTATCAGTTATGTAAAAAAATTTTTTTTTAAGAATTTTATAAAAAGATATGACAAAATCCATGATATTTCAGACAAGCACACTGGCATAATTCATTACAATATTGATATTATATCGTCACTTTGCCCAGCCCTAAATTAAGCCACTACTTAGTTCTTGATACAAGTATTAGTCTAATATCAAGGTTGAAAAATACTGCTGCTTATACTGAAAATAACGTGCTACATGTCAAAGCATTAAGCTTTTTAATACACTTAAGTACACTTGCAAGGTATTCTAGTAAAGCATTAATTAATTATGAATTTACTCTATAATACATTGCTTCTTTTCATAGTAAATGATATTAGAGCTTGATTCAACATGTCTTAAGTATTTAAAGTTGTGAAGGGTTTAATTCACGTACTGGAGCAGAGAGAGCTATAGAGATGAGGAGGGCAGTCAGACATACTCGACTCTGAATGAAAGACAAAAGAGGAGATTTAAAAAAGTAAATAAATAAAAAGCTGCCTGCGATATTATCTACATGCCTAGTCAGCGAATAATGCAGTCCCAGTTGCACAAGCACCATGCCAGCACATAATGACAGAGGGTACTGTACACCGAATCACTGTGTTGGAGAGACAGAGAGAAAGAGACAGAACGTGTGAGAGAGAGACAGAAGAGGTGTGTGCAAGAAACAGAGACAGAGAGAGAAAAAGACAGTGAGATAAGCGTTACAAGGAGCCCCTAAAGAGACAGGAGTAGGAGAGCAGAGCGTGCAGATACAAACCGGGTCAGAGCTGCTTAGCTAATTGGGGCCAATTCGCTGCAGGAGAGAAATGTCGAACACCCCAAGTTGTGTACAATACTGTAAATATCTGAAATTACTGTCCTACACAGACACTAACACAAAAACAAAACACATACACAGATCACTGGAGTGCAATCTCTCTCACACACACACACACACACACACACATACATACACAAGTAGCCATTTTACATACCAGACACACACTCAGGAACACACTCATACTCCCATGCTCTCTTTGTGGAGTGGAGAACACACTGAACATAACACACCCAAAATAAAGTGTTTCTGACGGTCATCTACTTATCATTGTCTGTTAATGTGCGTTGCTATGACCTTTACATTGCAAAATAATGCCTCAGTTTTTAGTAATATAAAAAACTAATGTTCCTGTCACCAAAGTGTGTGCGAGAGTGAAGGAGATGCTTCAGGCCGGTGTAAGCAACACTATAGCTGTGAAGTAGGCTCTTGGCAGGTCCTTGCACAGCAGCCAGAAGAGCTGATCTAATTCTTGACACTCCGCAGCCTGCACAAGAGTTACTATACAAGGAGGTACAGCACACTCCTGTGTGAATGTGAATGCACGCGCTCCTACATGAACACTAACTGTCCTACGTGAAGCAGACACTCAAGTTATTCGGGCCACGAAATCAAATGAATGCATAAATACAGTGGATATGAAAAGTCTACACACCCCTGTTAAAATAGCAGGTTTCTGTGGTGTAAAAAATTGATCATGTGATACAGCAACCAAAAAATTTCAAGTTTTTGGGCAGGGGAATGTATAATATCCTAGATGGAAGCCCTTTCTCACAAAGGAAAAAAAAAAAAAAAAAAAATCCAAACCCACCCAAGTCACCCCAAACTATGTGGCAAACTGTGTTAAAAATATGATGAGGCCAAGGTAGGACTTTTAAGTTATGCTGGTGCAAGATCAAGACAGCTTATCATCCAAAGAACTCCATACCCATGATGAAGCATGGTGGTGGCAGCATCATGCTACAGGGACTGAGAGTGAGGCTCTAGTCAAGATAGAGAGAATCATCAATAGCTCCAAATACCACCCTACCAATCTATTTAGGCAAAATAAATATTCCCTTAAAACATTTATATTTGTTTTTTATTTTAATTTTTTTGGCTGCTCTGTCACATTAAAGGCAGAAAAAGATCTGACATGATTTATCTTGGTTTCATTTTTTAACTTCACAAAAACCTAAATAATAAATTTTATAAACTGTTTATATCCACTGTAAAAGCATAAATAAATATAATTTGAGAAAGGTGTTTTATAATTTTTTAATTAAAAAGCTTTTAATCTCTAAAATGACATACAAGTGGCCTGAGTGAAGGATTTGTGTTTGCAGTGCAGTAGCTAACAAGGTCCTTCAGCCATTCCTTATCTCAAAACCCCTTCATAAATGCAAATACATGTGGGGTGTGAACCTTCTGAACTGGCTCTGTCTACTGCTCCTTAAAACGTTTAGTTTTGTATTGATAAACACTGCTAACATTATACTATTGACATAAAGCTATCTTATGAGTTTATCCAACACTGACCAAATGCGTGTATTAGTATTTGTTACATAGAGAGTGTGTCATCCATTCCACACTTTTAAAATCAATAAACACGTCACAATGACACAGACAGGTCATGAGCATGACACCCCCCCAACACACACACACACACACACACACACACACACTCTTACAGATAATACATCATCTTTCACAAACTCTTCCACAAACACACAGCACTCATATCTGTGATCAAAGTAAAATGGTGTGCGGGTTGATCACAGTGATTGGTACAATCCAACAGCTCTCCTCTCTTCCATCGTGTGACTATGGTAACAACACTGAGGGAGGGGAGAGAGAGCTGGGAGGGACTCTATGGGGGCTCTGAAGAGACATAAGTCACAAGTAAAGGGGAGGGATTTTACAGTCTTTAAAAGTGGGCAACATGACACTGAAAAGGGGCAGGGCTGACAGCAGAGGAGGTGTGGCTATAAACTCTTGACTGCACCAATCATCCACTCATACACACAATCAGTCGTGGATCTAATTAAATGGTATGAGGTGAAGGGCGCGACCTTACCGATTCTATGGGCTTGTCCAGGGAGGCCTGTTCCAGCTCCAACTGGCCCTCGTCATACTGGTCAAAGTGATTCCCACCCTGCGGTCACAAACAGTGGAGACACAAATTTTATTTACAGAATCAAAAAAAAAAAAAAAAAAAAAACCATGCACACTGAGAAAAACTACTTATGAGAGATGGAACTGATCTGGTAACTGGTATCTGGCTGATATCTGAACAAAATGGTGGATTAAAGAAGAAAGAAGATGAATTTGAGCTGATGCTGGAACAAATGGAAAAGAATGTTTTTGGAACTGAAAATGTTTACATATTTTTTGTTAAAATTGATTTTATTACATATTTATACTTTATTATATTTGCAGTGTAAGTGATTTTTGCATCAAAGAGTTTAACTGAATAAACTCAATTGGGCAAATCATGATTTCAGCTTTGTATTTTTCCTGATGAGTATCGATATCAGCTGATACTCAAGGTTTTAATTCTAGTATTGGTGGCAGAAAAGAAAAAATGGCATCTCTACTACTTACCCACTTTCAATGGGCACAGATACCTAAAGCATTTTGTTTTATAAATTTCAGACCCAACTCATTCAGACAACTGTGCAAGTATTCAAAAAAAGAGACAAGGGGTTAAAAATTGACCTGGACATAGACAGAACTGCTTCAGTCATTTGCATGAAAGCCTGTAGCGTGATACTCAACCCAGATAATCAAGTCAGAAAAATAAGGGCACCTTCAGAAGGAGAATCTAAATACCAGAGCTTTTTTTTTTCCCTTAGATGGAATATGATATCAGAGACCCACTCAGCCACAACTGGGTCAAAACATGTTCCAAAACACGAAAATAATCCACGTCAGGGTGGTGTGATAAAGCTGAGTTACTGTTACCACTCCAAAGTTGATTAATTTCTACTAACAGAATGCCCCAAATGTATTAGTCCTCTTATAAAACAACAATTTGCAGATGCTAAGAACTTTCTATTGAATAAAGAAGGATACATCATAACTATTAATCTGTTTGAAGTCATATTGTGGAACAATTGTGAATCAAGTCACTTATGTTATAACAGGTATAAACTGTAATTCTCCTCACCATCCTCTCTTTTTTCCTCTCTCTTGAATTAAATAAAGCCCTATTCGGCCAGGAATAACTCTACATAGGGTTCTGGGGTAATTTCCTAATTTACAAGTGTTCCTGTGTGATTTTATTTCCGTCCGGATCGGCCATGTGAGTGTTTTTCTGGGTCCTCCTCTGAGAAAACTACAGCCTGTATTGTGAAATGAAAAATGGATGCTTTAGGAGATGCACTCAACTATTTACTTGGTCTAGGCGGTAAAACTTCAACTACACACGCTACCTGGGAAAGCAACAGCAGCTACAGGGCATTGAAGCATTACATTATTTTCACATATGCACAATATCATCAACTTTTAGCTCTCTATCACTGACAGCTCCGTAAATATCTGTTAAATGCTGATCAATCAAAACTCTAAATGATTTGTTTATATTCAAGTGCAAACCCAAATGCCTATATTCTCCCTCTTCATACATATGCGCACGCACACACACACACGCAGTTACAAAACAAGACGTACTGCTGTCACGTTGTGCACGCCTCTTTAGACATCTGTGCTGTGGGCAGCAAAACCAAACCTCAATGTCATTCCAGTGACAAATCAGTCATTCAAATCCCTGCCCTCATCTCATCTACATTCAAACCGCTCTAACCAGCTCACACTTTTATGCAACACACAAGAGTCAAATCCATGACATTAGTAATTACTTTAAACTGCTACCATTTTTAATCTGAATTGTGGTGCCGAGGGGCAAAAATTAATGAGGTTTAACACACTGACACGGATACTTCCTGCATTGACACACAATGAACCCTGAAGCACGGTTTAGGCCGGACGTAGCTGTTCGCTCCATGGAGACCCTCGTCTGAGTGTGTGAATAGTTTCGCCACAATCGCAAACCACTGAGAGCTTGTAAAAGGATTGGCCTCGTCTATTTTAAATGAGAGATCTGCCTGCCAACAGCCCTTATAAATAAGCACAGGGCAGAGATTAAACACTGCCTGGCTTGCAGAACATAAAGCATGAAAAAAAATTTTTTTTATCGATGTCCCACAATCCATGGCCATCTTCCATCCCTATCCAAGGCCATACTTCTGATCTTGATCACAAAGGAGAGAGACAAACATTACAGGCGTCACCCTGAAAAGAAATAATACCGTCTATACAGGACTAGCTGCATGCATGCATGCCAAAAACTCTCAGAGAAACAATATAACTCTGTGTGTGTGTGTTTACTAAACAGTATAAAATGTTCAAAAGCACGGAACAAGAACCGTCTCAACACAGAGCACAACAAGAAGACACGAAACTAGATGGTTTACGCCAAAAAAAAAAAAAAAAAAAAAAAAACAAAAAAAACACCACCACCGAAATCATCTTAATCCACCCACAACCACCGCTTTTGTTTTACAGGACAGAAATGAACATGATGCACACATTCATTTTTCATATTTGTTAGTAGGACCATATGTTTTTAAAATAGTAACAGCCATTATAATTATTTGGAGTGCTATCCTGACTGCAGTAACTTACTGTGATTAATGGTGTGTGAATTTAACACAACACATCCATTAACTGCGCAATGAATGAGACTTTCACAGGCTTCTCTCGTCTTTCTCTACCTACGACTTCATTGCTCTTTCAAAGGTGATGAACAAAGCTCTATCAGTACGTTACAGAGCCATTAGCTATTAGTCATTCTGTCTAGCTGTGGTGAACAACAGAAAACAAACCATCTGTTTGCACATGTCTGGGCTCTGTCGGCACAAAAGCATCATCAGTGCAGTGAATGAAGACGGTTTCATGGGGTCGGGTTTCATCTAGAGCAACAGAGGTCAGCACTTCAGCGCTCAATCAGCACAGACTACTTATGTAGTATTTCACTTGTATCATAAAATGATGTATCATAGAACTTTTTTAATACGCAAAAATTAAGAAAATCAAAAACGTATTATCATTATTCCTTAGCTCAAACTGGTACACTTCAACACCACAGATCAAAGGTCGGGGAGAAAGCTCTTCTACCTCCTTGGATCTCCAATATTTAAAAGCTGGCTAAAAAACAGCAGCTCAGGTCTCCGTCCCAGGACGTCTCTGGCAAAATGATGAGGATAAGCCCTAGGAAGGCAAGTGTGAGGCAGTCTGACCATGTCCCTTTTAGTTCAAGGTAACTCCCTGCTGCCTGAATTTTACAGCAATGCTATTTTAACAGAGCTGGGACTACATGTCTGCGCACTGAGCGATCAAACGAGCTGGAGACAAGCTTTAAAACCGCTGGGAAAAAAAACACAAGAAATCACAGCTAAGTGGAAAACGGAGAGATTTAGATCGAAGCCACGGTGGTCTGGTGTATGAAAAGTGTTTCTGTTGCACAAGGCTAAGCCAAAACGACTTTCCTGCTTGTGAAATCGACATGAACGCAGACAGTACAGAGATTATGAAGCCGCATAATGATTAATTTGTTGCAGCAATATTTCAAATCACAGCCGAAAGCCACCATGATTGCGTACAAACCATACCACACCAAACTTCAAACAAAGATATTGACACAACTGATAAATATATAACCTAATCAGAAATATAGTTTACTGTCAGCTTTTGAAAATCAAAGGATTTAGCATTATAAATACTCAGCCAATAAAATTTGTTAAAACTCTTCACAGTCAGGCTACTTTCTTTTGAAAGGGAACAACGTTAACACTTGCACTACTTTATTAAGATGTTAGTGATTACACTTACACCTTCACTACCACCTAACGTTGCATATAAGACAAACTTTCTTTAAATGTCTTTGCCATCAAAGCCCCTGCCAAATCTCTAACAGCCTTAACAGTCGCTGCAGAGGAGGACAGCAAGTTCAGACCTTTCTGCTTCACAGCGTGACTTCAAAGTGCTGCTCCAAAGCTCTGGAGTCTATTCATGAAGAAACAAACACAGCTTTCAGTATTAACCTCAACAGTACTCTAGCAAACAAAAATAGCAAACTATTTTTTTGTCTTGCTTACCTATTTTATGTCTACTGCACTTGGGCGTCAATAGAAAAGAAAAGCTCTGACGTCCAAACTTTACAGAGATTTGGTTACCCAGCAGGGCTGCAACTAACAATTATTCTGATAATTGGAAAATCTGATTATTATTGGAACGATTATTCGACCAATCAGCGATTAATTCAATGATTAATCAGTAGGTTTTAATCAATTATTCAACTTCTGCAATGGGTTAAAAGGTTGTGTTAAGCTTATTCTAACTAATAAATAAAAACAAGGAAGTCCCTCCATCTTTTGAAAACGTCTTTTAATGAACTTAACCCCAACTGAAAAGGCCAACCTCCTTCATGTTTTTCCATTCAACGGATGTTGTCCAACTCAGACTCTCACCGTTGTTTTAACCTTCTTGTTCCCTTAAGTAGAATATAAAAAATTCAAAATAAATAAATCCCAGCTGCATTACACACAAAAACAAAACAAACAGTTCTGAATATAAAAAATGTATCTTAACTAAAAGCCAGCAGCCTTAAGGGGCTTCATTTGAAAAGAAAAAAAGAATTCTGTTAATAAAAAACTGCTTTTATTTTTGGATAAACTATTCCTTTAATGTTTATTTCTTTCTTAATTTTCACAAGCTTCACGCTTGGAATTCCTCAGCATTAAAATAAACACAACACTAGACCAGAGCTAGGTCAAGCGTTTAACCATGCTAACTTGCTGCTTCCAGCACCTCTCATGCCAGGATGTTTCCTCTTCAAACGTTACAACATGCATGTTTCGCTCCCATGGAACGCCAGTTCCGTCTTGCAAGTGTTACACCAGACAGCATTTTTGTTTTTAATTTCGTAAAACTTTCACACACTTTGCTGTATCGGCTCCATTTGGACATTTTCTCTTAGCGCTGTGTCTTCTTCTAGCGGACTGCAACCAGGCAGGCTGCATTACAGTCTTGCACTACAGTGCTCCAATGGTCAAACCACGTTATTGCCAGACTTTACATTAGGATCTATGAGATCAAACGACTATTCGACAACAAAAATATTTGTCTACAATTTTTTTTTTATACTGTCGACATTGTCAATAATGTCGACTAATCGTTTCAGCCCTAGTAACCAAGAGAATTTATGCAGTTTTAAATGCAAAGGCAAATTACGAGTTGGTTTAATGTTTATTACTCAATATAGTTTTACACCAAGAAATTTGATTAATTTTAATGGCATCTTCGCTTCACAACATTTCTTTAGATGTGCTGAAGATTTTGGCACAGTACTGCACATTAGGCTTGGGACGACTAGTTGGGACAACAGTATCAGGAATCACCGATACCAAAGATACCAACTATCACAATGTGTCTTTCCTTTTTGCCTAGCTTGTATCCTGCTGTTACAGAATGTCAGAGAGGAAACAGTAGATATGATCTCACATACACAGAGCAGGACCCAGAGCTGTCAATACAGCCACAATTCTGCCTGAGGAATGCCACAGCTGTGCCCATCTGCAGACTGAAATCCATCGCTACTGAATATAGAGACCTGGGAATCAAGGTCATCCGTATTAAAAAAACAAAACAAAACAAAAAAAGACAGCTATGCATTCTGGGCAAGTGGTGAACCAGTAAATTCCAAGCTAGCGGCCCAAACAAAAACCCCACAGTCATCCTCAAAAAAAAAACAAAAAAAACAGCTCAAACATGCCTGCATACTGAACGGATGATACATCACCAAGGCTTTGGAAATGCATCAGAAGGACCATGGGCATAAATAATGAAATATGAATTGCAAATATGCACAAATGCATGCACGCACACACCCACAAATCTCAGAGGTGAGAGAAAAGTGGACCGGTGGATTGGTATTCTGGCAACCAGCTCTGGCAGACATTGAAATTCAGACAGCAAGTACACAATAAAAACATTTGAATCAATATTTCTGACCGTGACGAATAAAAATGAAATCTCCTGCTGGAACACAGGCACTGTATAAAACAGCATTTTTAGGAATAAATAGCAATAAACTCGTAATCTCCTGAATGTAAATGCTCAGTCCGAATCTGTGTAACAGCAGCAGATTTCACTTTTACTATATACTGCAGAAAAATGATTTATTTTTAATTTAAAGTAAAAACAGTATTAGGCTAAAATCTGCATGCTTGCCTATTGGCTAGTTTAAAGATTAAAAAAATAGCCTACATGCAACCATTTTATAATCTACCCAACATTAAAGCACAAGATAGCTCATACGTTTATGCAATGTGTATGTAATATTCTTTCTAAAAATATGCGAATGTTGATTTGGGTATTATAATAATAACAACTCCAATTGGTTTGTTTTATTTTACTCCAAGCTAAAAATAAAATAAACTAAAATAAAAGTTCAAGCAGTACATTGGAATTCAAGAAATTTCTCCTCAACAGAAATCCTAAATATAAATCAACACTGCATATGTCCAAAAGACAAATACAACACTTCTCTACCTCTACAGCAAGTGACTAATTTTGTAACTATTTAACTTTCGTTAGATGCTGGAAGTCATTCACTTCACCATTAACACAGAGCCAAGGAGACTATTTATGGTTATCACAGAAAAAGAGCATCTGTTTCTTCCATTAGAGACACACAGGAAAAAAAGAAAAAAAACAACAACTGGGCAGTTGGACAACCCAACACGTTTTGTGAAGAACCGAGCTGAACATTTGTTCGACGTGAAAGACCATCTGTCTGCAGATAACAGCATCTCATCGAGGCATCTCTCTGAGGTAGGTGGCTGTAAAGCTGAATTTACAAACTCGTGTCACCACGTGGCCCGTTAAACAAGCAACATACACTGCAGAATAAGCACAAAAATGTTTCCCAAAAAAAACACATTAGAATAACAATCCAGTCTTTGTGTCATGCACAAGGTGACAACATTTGACGTGAGCCAAATATTTAATCTTTAATACAGACTAAAGTGGTGATTTTTAAAATCATTGAATTTATAGCAAGCACTAGAGCCTTGAGCCAGAAAACACTTAAATATATACTGAACAAATAAATATATACTGGACAAGCTCTAAGTCTAAAAGGATGACAATTTCAGCATTATAAGCAGGAACTTGCAAATCAGCTATGCAAAAGCATGAACACAAGAGAGGCATTGTACTGGGTAAAGCCAAGAGAGACGCATTCAGCATATAAAACAGCACCAAGCTTTAAATTATACAACTTCCAGGACTGCCTACTTAGTGCCTTTGTCACTAGATCTGGTGAATTTTTGGGCTCCTTTAACAACTTCATTCCAAAACAAAAAAGAAAAAAAAAAAAGAACCTAGTGACAAATCTAGCTACTTTTAAAAAAGAGGTTAGCGGCTCGCTTGAATTTGATGCGGCTCACATCACTGCTGCTGGTTAGGTGAGTTGAGGAAGCAGGCTCAGTCCACTCACCACAAGTGTGCAAAGCCTGACCTAGTTGCACTTGTGTGAGCCAACAACCAATCACTGATCACTACTGTTTCCAACAACCAATCACTGATCACTACTGTTTCCAACAACCAATCACTGATCACTACTGTTTCCAACAACCAATCACTGATCACTACTGTTTCCAACAACCAATCACTGATCACTATTGTTTCCAACAGCCAATCACTGATCACTATTGTTTCCAACAGCCAATCACTGACCACTACTGTTTCCAACAACCAATCACTGACCACTACTGTTTCCAACAACCAATCACTGATCACTACTGTTTCCAACAACCAATCACTGATCACTACTGTTTCCAACAACCAATCACTGATCACTATTGTTTCCAACAACCAATCACTGATCACTATTGTTTCCAACAACCAATCACTGATCACCACTGTTCCCAATGACCAATCATCAAGCACCAATCACCACTATTCCCAATGACCAATCACTAATCACCATTGTTTGCCAACATCCAATCACCATTGCTCCCAATGACTAAGCACCATTGTTTCCCAATAACCAAATCACTGTTCACCATTACTGCACGTTTTTTAAACTCTCTTCTTAGCAAAGAAGAGACTTACTAAAACTGAGTTATCCATCCATCTGTAACTGTTTCCTTTTTGTCCATTTCCCAACCCCTCACTAACACAGCTTCATTTTCTTTGCATTCTTGATGGAAAGTATAGTAATTTAAAATAAAAATACATAAACAGCTCGTTTGTGGTGCCGTGACCAAAGACGACTTCTTTACAATCCATTATCTGCTATTCTACTCCTAAACTCCAGTATATTCACCTTCATAACAAATCTTCCTTCTTCATGTAACAAGTCCTTATGTGCAAATGACCCAATAAATTCAATAAATATGCAAATACCTTTATGACGTCATCCAGCGACTTGTCGCTCCTGCTGGAGCATGCATTAGTACTTTCCCCTGAAAAGACTGTGCAACTTGCAGCCTGTCAACCTCGCGTTAATCAAACACAAATTCACACATCCAGTAACTTTATTACTATCCAACTCATAAATGGAGCATCCTAGGTTTTGATTCGTACAGGTTTTTCAGTTTCAATCACACTACATTGCACATTACAGATGATTTGAGATGAAACTTATTTTCCTACTTGCTGAAAAAAAGCGACAACAAAAGGACAAACCACGGGGCGTGTTGTAGGGATTAGCGATAGCCTACAAGCTAGCAAAGCTGACGGCATTATTTTTATTTTTGGCTTCAAAATATTGTTCAAACAACTGTAAACAAATAGCCGGCTTGTATTAGTATTACACACAGTCTTACATTTATGTGTCCAAACGTATTCATTGTTTATTAAATACAATAAATCCAGTTCTGACTCACATTTATATACATGGTGCCTAATAAAAGCAGGCTAGCTGCGTAGGTAACTAGCTATCCATCTCAATAACACCTTTAAATGCAAAAGCAAGGAAAGGTTTCCTTCTATTTATTTGTAAACCATGCAATATTTATCTAAAACTCATTAGCGCATTAGCCAAGTTAGCTATGAAGCTCTTTCTCTATTGCTAGTCTATCGGATTTAGGCTAGCTAAACACGTTAGCTAATAGCTAGCTCTATTAAGCTAGGCACTCCTTACAGCGCTACAGAAATAACCTTAAAGAAATGATGGGTGCTGCAAAAGAATCCCCGCGCACAATTCTTGCTCTGTATCCTCCTCATTTTGGTTGTGTTTACCTGGAAATCACGTTCCTCGTTGAACCTTGAAAATCTGTCAGCCATTTTGTCTCAGCTCCCCTCTCTCTCTCTCTCGTCTCTCCTTCGTTTCGGAATCTGAGAGTCTGGAACGCCCACAGGACAGCAGAAGGGGAAAAAAGGGCCAATGGCAGAGCGAGTCACGTTGATTGATGGGATTATTGTCCAATCAGATTCTACAGATAGAATAGCTTTCACTAACAGCGTATTTGTGTCAAGTAAATAGACTTGTGTGTTTTAAACGCTCAGCGTCAATTCCTGCTGGAAAGATTTCAATTTATCTTTATCTTTATGAGTGTAAATACTTTTAATGAATCGTAAGCTTTAAAACAGCGTTCTTCTTTATCCCTTATTTGGTCAATAATTCGATAAACGTCCGCCGCACTATATAGAGTTGTAAATTTATACGGAATGGGCGCCCCCTAGTGGCGGATGTGGGCATTTACAGACCCCATTCCTTCTTCATTTGACTATTCTTTCATTTGGACAGAATCATAATAGACAGAGATACACCGATCAGCCATAACATTAAAACCACCTGCCTAATATTGTGTAGGTCCCCCTTGTGCCACCAAAACAGCTCTGACCTGTTGAGGCATGGACTCCACAAGACCTCTGATCTGGCACCAAGACTTTAGCAGCAGATCCTATAATTCCTGTAAGTTTCAAGGTGGGGCTTCCATGGATCTGACTTATTTGTCCAACACATCCCAGAGATGCTCAATCGGACTGAGATCTGGGGAATTTGGAGGCCAGGTCAACACCTTGAACTCTTTGTCATGTTCCTCAAACCATCCTGAACAATTTTTGCAGTGTGGCAGGGCGCATTATCCTGCTGAAAGAGGCCACTGCCATTAGGGAATACCGTTGCCATGAAGGGGTGTACTTGGTCTGCAACAATGTTTAGGTAGGTGGTATGTGTCAAAGTAACATTCACATGAATGCCAGGACCCAAGGTTTCCCAGCAGAACATTGCCCAGAGCATCACACTGCCTCGGCCGGCTTGCCTTCTTCACATAGTGCATCCTGGTGCCATCTCTTCCCCAGGGAAAGTGACGCACACACCCGGCCGTCCAATGATGTAAAAGAAAACGTGATTCATCAGACCAGGCCACCTTCTGGACATTGCTCCATTGTCCAGTTGTGATGCTGGACAATGGATGTCCATTGTAGGTGCTTTCGGCAGTGGACAAGGGTCAGCATGGGCACTCTGACCGGTCTGCGGCTACGCAACCCCATACGCAGCAAGCTGCGATGCTCTGTGTATTCTGACACCTTTCTATCATAGCCAGCATTAACTTTTTCAGCAATTTGTGCTACAGTAGCACTTCAGGTGCCATTGTAACGAGATAATCCATGTTATTCACTTCACTTGTCTGTGGTTTTAATGTTATGGCTGATCGGTGTATAATAGAATAATAAAAGTATCTTACTAGTTATAGGAAAAGCAGGATTATAATAAATACTAAAGAATTCATGGGAAACTTTTTGAATGTCAAGGCATTCTACAACAGCCAAACAAAATGGAAAAAATGAGGAAGAAAAAGAAGACACCATAGCAATTTTAAATGCAGGTGTGTTGTAAAACGTTGTATGCAAGCCTAATGCAGGGTAAATATTAATCATTCAGGCCAATCGTTCAGGTAAGCTATGCTGACAATGACAAGAAATCCTACTTAATCTATTTACATATTGGCAGAGTGCACAGGCAGTGCATTCATGCTACATGACAAAAGTGTTTTTAGTACGTTTTTGTATATAGATTTTTTTAAGAGATAAGTGTTTTGGAGTCTTTTCCATACAAATAAATGAATATACTAAGTAAATGAAAAAAAAATGGTAATTACCCCAACTTAGGTCTAACTTACAGTTAATCTTATTTATGGATAACTCAATTACACAGCTGCAAAATAAATCTGTCATGGTTACAACACTTAGGATGATTTAGGATGAGGCCCCATTTGTACAATGTACACCCTTTTAAGCCATTGTAGGTTAAGAGTATAATAATCTGTTCTCTCTCTCTCTCTCTCTCTCTCTCTTTCTCACTGTCTCACCCGCTACTGGTGTAGTGGTCCCTCACAGATACCCTAAATTTATGCCCAAGACTCAGTGGATGAACTATAGATTTGTGTCTAAGCACTGCTGCTGCATAAAGACCCTGATGCTCATACTGAAAATCCTTTCAACACACGTAGTACTCTTTAACTGTATAGTAAACAACTTTAGAAGAGTAATGAATTATAATTCCGCTATCTGGTGAAACCAAGAAGTGGATGGGTTTCCTTTTGAGTCTGGTTCTTCCTTTCTTCCTTATGCCGCCAGTCGTTGCTTCTGGCTTGCTCATTAGGGATCTAAATCTACATCTGAATACACCCAGATTCCAATAAAGCTGCTATGTTATGATGTCTATTGTTAAATGCAATATACAAATAAAATACTAATGCATGAATTAAGTTGTTTTAGGCCCTTAAATTTGGCATTTTAAAAAATCACTACACTATCAGTTTGTACATGTATGCTCATAGAAGTTTTTTTTAATTTGTACTCTTTCATACTATTTTATAATAATAATAAGACATTAACTCCATAAGCTCAGGGTAAATGGAAAGTACATATTTAGGGAAACTAAATATTAGAAACAAATTTCAACCATAAGTCTTTATCAAAATGTTTTTAAGACATTGAATATATATCTAGTGTGCTCAAACTTTTGACTGGTAGTGTAAATGAGAACTTGGAACAGACATGACACCATCATATTATGCATATTGTATTGATGCATACCCTGTAGGCTGACACTGATCAACTTTAGCTGATTCTAGTGTTGAGTGTCATAAAGCAGGTGGAGCTGTAAACACATCTATACAGCAGTGACAATAACCAATAAAACCCTTACAGATAATGGCAAAGACTGAATTCAGACTCAGATTTCACATTTCCACTCCCTTAAAAATAGCCCTTGAATTTACCCTGGCTTTCCATTCATCCTCTCAGTCTGTAATACAGACAACAATAAGACAACAGGGATTAAAATAACCCAGAATTAAAAGTTTGACTTTTAAGAAGGTTGCATTTACAAAATATGCACAAAATATTAAGTACTCAGGTGGACAGTTTTTTTCATTAGCTATATCCAGGTCCTATACCATACTTTACCATAGACTTTACCATAAGGAACACAATTGTGAATTAAAGCTTTAATGTCAAGGTGACTTCATAACGAGAGAACAAAACTCTGATGGTCCACAATAGCTTAATTATACAGAGAAAGGAGATTGTTTCTACTCCTGTTTAATATTAGAGTACATTGCCTTTACTGGAAACACTAAAAAAATAAAAGATCCCTAAATGGTTACTTTAACAGCACTGAAAACATTGAATGTCTTAATTATATTCTCCATCTCCCAAGGTTAACAGCTTTGAGTGAATATTTTGTGTTTGTATATTTGACTGTTACATCAAAGCCAGTAATAAAACAAAAAATGAGTAGTTTTAAATGATTTTTTTTTTCATTACTCAATATGGCATGTTCTGCAGACAGAGGATGGGAATAAAGAATTATGTCATCAGCTTAAAAATACAGACAGCCAATTATCTTTACAATACAGACTGCAGTCTGCATGCATTTGGAAAAATGACACTTTATTGTTTTGAGCTGTTTCATTAGCTCATTGGATTAAATATGCAAGGAATAAAACATGACAGGTTGTATTTTTATAGAAAATAATCATCAACAGGGTGGTGTAAATTTACTTTGATTAGTTGATTATTTTCCAATTTGATTCAATTTTATTTATATAGAGCTTTTAACAATGGACATTGACACAAAGCAGTTTTACAGAAATCTGGATGTAGACTTCAATTTAGATCCCCACTGAGCATACCAGAGGCGACAGTGGCAAGGAAAAACTCCCTGAGATGATATGAGGAAGAAAGCTTGAGAGGAACCAGATGCAAAAGGAAGTCCATCTTCTTCTTTAGTGTGATTATGAGTCATTACTCATCCACAACTGTATGCTATAAAGTCAAACAGTAGGACGTGTGTTGAAAGGATCCTCAGTATGAGCACCAGAGTCATTTTTGATTTGAAGCTATTCACTTAATAATGAGACTTGAGCATAGCCATCTTTATCAGAAGCAAGTGATTCTCAGGTGAAGGAAGCGTCAAGCAGAGTGGATGGACTATGCAGGTCTGATAGCAGGATGTTCCCAAGTGTTTTATTCTTCTTATACCACAGCAATTTTTTCAGTGTATAGTTATATACAGTACTGTGCAAAAGTCTTAGGCACCCTATATTTTTTTAGTAAAAACTTTGTTATAGATTTTTATTTTATGACTTCTACATTATGGAGTCAGTACAAAAACCATTTTAGATTCCCTAACATTAGTTTTCCAGCACAAAATTAAATGTTACAGAAAAATGTTTGTGTGTCAGTAAAGAAAGCAGCAGATTACATAAGAGACACTTTTCAGACAAAAAAACATAATGAAGGCTGCTGGGTTTTACTGCAAAAATTAGAAGCAAGTGTGACAGTCAAAGTCTCCAGAAGAACTGTGGCTGCTTCTGCAAGATGCTCAGTAAAACCTACCAGTTAACTTCCTTATAAAACCGCATATATTGTACCTGAGACTAATCATTTTTTTTAAAGCAAAGGATCGTCACACCAGATATTGACTTTGTTTCATTTATTACTGTTTACTGCTTTTTACAGTATTTTTTTAAATGTAGAAACATTTAATTTCATTATTTTTGAAGGCATCTTTACTCTACAGCATTTCTTTGCAAGTGCCTAAGACTTTTGCAGAGTACTGTATAATGCTGTGGACCGTTTGCAAAACAAGTTTAGTTCCTGTTATCACTTACGTTATAACAGCTACAAATAGTCATTCCCTCACCAGCCTCTCTTTTTTCTCTCTATTGAAGTTAATAAGATAAAACATATGGCTTGTCATGTTTCACAGAAACCACAAATTGTAAACTCCTCTGCCCTTTACACTTTCCCATGTCGGAAAACTTAAAGTTACAGCTTTACGTCCAATTATACAAAGAACAAGTGCATTAATATAAACCTGTGATTTGTCTTGCAGCCAGAACTACTGTCAGAGCTGCTATTGTAGAAGTTTAATCAACACCTTCTGACCAATCAGATTTGAGAATTCAGCAGCGCTGTGGTACATCTATGAGGTTAAAGTGCAGAATGCCAGGCCTGTGGCAATGGTAGCTCAGTGGTTGAGATGTTGGACTACTGATTGGAAGGTCATGAGTTCAAACTCCAGGACCGCCAAGCTGCCACTGCTGGGCCCTTGAGCATGGCCCTTAACCCTCAATTGCTCAGTAGTATAAATGAGATAAATGTAAGTCGCTCTGGATAAGGGTGTCTGCCAAATGCTGTAAATGAAAGAAGACTGATTTTACTTTTATATCACTGGTTCTCAAAGTGGGGTCCATGAAGCACAGCCAGGGGGCTGTGATGTTTTAATTTAGTAACAGTAGTGGAAATCACAATCTACTTTTATCAGATTTATTATATTTATTGTCGAGTTCCTATAGTTATTGGCTGGTTCATTGAATTGACTGTGCTCATTCCAAGCCTTAACAATTAAAAAAATAATTCAGCTAATAAATAATGTCAACTTGGACCTAATGTGTCCAGTCGGTGAAATGTTCAGAAATAGAAAGCTCTATGGCTTCAGAAATATCCAAAATATTACTGTAAACATTTAAATAATTTTCATGAAATAATTCTGTACTGATGGGGCCTGTGGATTTTATTTTACAGTTAAAGGTGATGCGTGCAATGAAACTTTAAGAACCCCTGTTTTGTATAATAATATATCAATAGTGAGACAGTTTGGTTGACAACCATATGTGCCCATGCCACATATTTCACATGTGAGATAATAGGTGTTTTTCTACACACTTCCACCACTGTGGTACAGGCTACACTTCCTCTTGTCTGGTCATTAGTTTTTTCTCCAGAACTCTCTTCATATAGTCTTTAGCACTCTGAAACTTGACCTTTGATTTCTGGGTTCCCTTCATTGCTCCACTTTCACTGTGTCAAAATTACTACCTGCTGGATTTGTGTTTTTGGGGTTTCTACTGTAAAAAAAAATGTATTTTGAATTGTAGCCACATCTGAGTGATATTGAAGACTTCACCATGACCCAGCAGAGTTAACAGGTGACTTTGACAACACAGGGATTTTTAAATGAGAACTAGATGGCACATATTGCACAAACTGTTTGCAACCTGCTCATTGTGCTAGGTGCTAGGTTCTGCTCATGCTGCACCCACCCCAAACCCACCTGGTTTTCCCCTGCCTACCTCAGAAACAATAAACACAAACAAGAAGTTCATTAAAGTGGATTGTTTTGATGGATCACCTGAAAAATGTGAAGGATTCCTTTTACATTGCCTGTATTTTGCCAGCCATGTGGCTGCAGTACCCACCTCTGCTTCATTTCACCAAACTAGATTTGAAAAATGCATATCAAATGCATTTCAGAATTCAGCTGAATATAAGGCAGGGATGAAAAGAAAATTAAATCATTCACCAGCAGGGGGCACAATAAATACCTCATGAAGCCATATGTTCTAGTTTAAGCCCCTACAATGTTCCAAGAATTGTCCACCACATCCTATGAGAGGATATCAATTTACTGTGTGAATTTGTAGAAAAGTGGATTGTTTTATAACTTGTTCTGTATTTTGATCAGTTTTTTATCCTCTCTACAGTAAACCCAAGCACAAAGTGTACAGAAGTGGGCAATAACAAACTACAGCCACATTAAATTACCTGCATGTTAATTCTTATAAGCAACATCCAACCTTCAGATGAAATTCAGAGTTTTATAGTTTTTATAGTTTTATAGTTTAAACTTCCATCATTGACACGTTGGTCTATTTTCACTTTGGTTAACGGTTTCCTACATTACCCACAATGCCTTTTGACTACCTGCTGATAGTGGTGTCAGTGGGAATAATGCTGTAATTGACTAAAAGTCTTAACTTGGAATTTCTGTCCTCCGACTTGGAAAAACCAAAGAAAACCTTCCCTCAACTCAGAATTCCTACTTGAGTTCAGTAAGTGACGTCAAATCATCATGACTGCTCACAGCATCGGTGGTAAACAAATAGCACTGCTTTACATTAAATTAGTTATACTGTATGTAGTAGTATTTGTTTTAGATGAATCGACATCCAGAGATATTCAGTTCACTGTTCTGAGGAGGTAAATATACATCCCTCATCACAGTTAACTAGCTAGTTTGCTGCTAACAAATGACGAACACGGTCATGCTTCCATGTTTTTTTTCCCTACTTTTTGTAGCCTGAACACATGGATTGCATAACGTCCCACTTCTGAGGTAAGCTGAATGAATCAGCAGTCCTCACTTCACTGAGAGTGATGCAGCAGTACTTTAGTCCTTCAGTCCATCCAGCTTTCTCAAACAGATCATCTTCCAAAGCTTCATGCTAATGCCGCTGTCACCGCCAGTACACACGTCATCTCGTAGATCGCTAACTAGTCAAGCCGAGTCTCTCTTGTAACTCGGCATAACTACATCTTATAGCTGCATTGCGTTGTGGAACTTTGAGTCCAGTGTTTGTTGTCTCCACTAATTTTCTGCTGGATTTCTCATTAATATGATGGTGAATGTCACTGGAAAATGAGTGAGGAAAGAAACACTTGCTCTTTTGTTTTTAGGAGGTAACAGAAAACTTACCATTATCTCTTATGTTTGAAATGTTTGAAAATTTCCTCCTATTAAAAAATTTTCTCCTATTCAGCACCTGCGCTAGTAATGCTGCATTCGAGTTATCTCAGAAGTGGGAAGGTCGGAATGATTTTTGACCTCTGTGCAAGCTACAGAATAGGAAAAAAAAACATGGATGCCTTTTGTTAGCAAAACAAGCTAGTCAGCTAACTGTGACAATTCATGTATATATACAGTATATATTCCTCCTCAAAACAGCAAACTGTATAGACAATGTTATACAGAGTGTCTCAAAAGTCTCCATACATAGGGGAAATTAACACTTTTTAGCAAAATGTCTTCCAAATTGTTTCATACTTAGTTTATATTATACATTTTTTTTTTTTTTCAGACAGCCTTTAAGAATGCCTTTGACAAAAGAAGAACGTAATGAAATCATTGTCATGGCTGGATTGGGAAGCTGTCGCAAGGTTGCAATGGACTTTGACAGCAAACATGGCAAGCACATCACACATGACACTGTTTCCAAACTTATTAACAAATTCAAAAAGACTGGAAGTGTTGTGGACCAACCGAGAAGCGGACGTCCACGAACATCCACTAACGAAGGCACAACCAACGTGGTGCTGGTGAACATAGTCCCCTGTGTATGGAGACTTCTGGGACACCATGTAGATTTAACGGTATGTCTGTATATTGATTAATCTAACGCAAATACTTGTATATACAGAATAACTCATTTAAAGATAAGAAGTGTTACTTTGTTTACTGTTCATGCTGAATGTAGTCGTGCTGATTTGATATCACTTGCTGAACTTGGTGGAACTCGTGATTGAGGAGACCATGAGTGGCAGACAATCCTTAACTTCTGATGGAAATAATGAAAATACAGCACCAACCAACAAATGAGTACCAGAATCACAAAGCACATCATTCATATTTCAATATAAACATGCTGCTTGGGGGCAGTGGTGGCTCAGTGGTTACTCAGTGGTTAGGGTGCTGGGTTACTGCCTAGAAGGTTGGGGGTTCAAGCTCCAGCACTGCTAAGCTACCACCATTGGGCCCCTGAGGAAGGCCCTTAATCCTCTCTGTTCCAGGGGTGCTGCATTATGACTGACCCTGCTTCCTAACAAGCTGGGATATGTAAAGAAAAGAATTTCACTGAGCTGTAATGTATATGTGACAAATAAAAGGCTGCTTAATGTGTGAGTGGGCTTTTCCTTTAATATACTTTATATTAAAGCTTCTAATGAATACACTTTACAAAATATAGGTTAGGTCCAGCTTATTTTGCACTAGGTTCCACATTTTAGATATGCATTTTAGATATTTAGATATTTACTATATGATATTATTCTATATTTCTATATATAAAAGTTGATTAACTTATATCAACTTTTGATTCTCCAGCCCACCTCCTCTTATGGTTACCGCCATAAGCTTCCTGCTGAGCACATCTGGCCGAGAGAGAGAGAGAGAGAGAGAGAGAAGTGAAGAAACCGCCCAGCAGCACCACCACCACCATACCCGACTTTTACACTAAATACACACGAACCGGTAAGTTATTCTCACTTGAACTAATCCAAATAGCTACAGTGTGTCTCAGATAAATCAGCTGAAATATAATTTGGCGATAAGTGCCTTGACTTGGCTTACATTTAGACACATTTCAGTTGCTATGAAATGGCGGAGGAAAGGCGGAAGTGCTAGCGTTAACATGACATCATTCAGCCCCTAGTTACAACTAACTAATTTTACAGCTAATTTTATACTGCTTTCTTTAGTAAAGTAACACATTTATAGCTTCTCAAAATAAAAAAAAAAACCTCAACGTTGAAGATTTTTAACGGGGTTTGTACATAGTTTTAGAGTTATACTGAAAACTCGCTCTTGTACCAGGAAGCCAGTCGGGAAAACGATTCCTCTTGTATAGTTGTCACTAATGTCTGAATCTGGCTTTGTATACCATATCTCATTTTTTTTCATTCTTTATTTTGGTAAACTAACATTTTACTTAGTTAGAAGTAAGTTTAGGAAGTAGGTTGTGTCTGCCTTTAATGAGAAACAGGTCGTATCTGGACATGGGATCTTAACCTACAGAGTAATTAACCCTTTTCTGCCTATGATAAGGAGTTTACAGTGCATTCAGCTGGGTCTTATCCACACACTGTATATATTTATTATATATGTTATATAAGCAGCTTATATACAGTCTAGGCTATATTTGCAGTTAGCACACACAGGATTCTGCTCTGCACACTTGATTTTTATTTTTATTTCTTTTTGCATTTACTCACTTTAAAACATCTTGTACATTACAATAATATTAAAGTAGCTGACAATAAATGCTTTTACATTTAATATTTGCAAGAGCGAATATTCATAAACAGTAATAAATTGTTTATTACTTTAATACGGTATCTTTTTTTGTGGTTTGGAAAATGCTGAAATATTTTCACATTTGTTAAAAATAACACTCCTGTAGTAGTTCTTCACAACAGTGTAGTGCAATTTTCGCCTGGTATGTTTGTTGCAAACAAGTAAAAATCTTGTAGTGTGTGTCCATGTATTTGGAAATAATATTTTCTTTTTAAACATTTGTAGAATATTTAACATTGTGTTGTTACAATATGCCATAATACTATTATTGTGCAAAAGTCTTAGGCCACCCAAGATGTTTGTGTTTACAGGTATTTATCTGGGCATTAAGTGATCAGTTATCGGTTAACATGAAAATAAATATGATATATTATTAATATACTATAATTCTATAAGGCTAACCAGAATTATTTTGATTTTCCAAAATCATTCCAAATGTTACACATACCCCGAGGAGAGTTTTGTAAATGACTAATCTAAAACACTGCCACCTTTTGTATCAGGATATTGTGAGCAATATCATACAAAAAAAACAAACTTTCTGAGATATGATTTTTGAAGAAACTGGATAAATTATAGAAAATGCAGTAGAAGACCCCGGTCATTTCCTAAATGGTCAAAGAAATGTGCCATTTTCAGGCAGGAAGGCAAAGTGTATGAGATTGCATTATACTAAACAGTTATGTTTCACCTCGATCTGAATAGAGTAAACTGCTTATGCGTACTTTCTGAACATGTTTGTTTGAGTCACACCACACGTTGACCAACGTGGCTGGTGCAAGAAAAGTCCCGTGGCTATACAAAGTTCATCATTACATATTTTAATAGATTTAAGTTAAACACTCAGCTAGTGTGACGCTCCATGCATACATGTAAAAGCAGCTCAGTGCATACATGTAACTTTGAATCCGATTACATGTTGCATTCTTTGTAAAGATTTTCATGAGAATATAGGTTTAGTGTGAATATAAACAATTAATAAAGTTTTATGCAAAGATGAGTCCGGTTCTGAGATTTATGAATCAAACCGGAATGCAGCTCGAATTTTACACATACATGCATTTTACTATGTCAAATATAGATATGAACCCATAGTTCATACATACAGGTTCATGGCCTAATGATTGTGGTGTTGTGCCTCCACATGGAAGAGAATTTCCCTCGTGCCGTGGTGTTGGTGTTTGAGCGAGTTATCAACAACCAGAGCCAAACAAATTCAGTCAAAATATCCAGCACCATTGCTTATTCCCCTGAAGATATTATTGTGATATTATAGATATTGTGGCTAAACATTTGGTGCATGATTGTATTAATGTGTATTTCAATTTATTCTAATTATATCTGTTGTTATTTCAAACAATTAACCATTTGCTAGTGAGATATGTTTTATACAATTTACAGTTTACACTTAAAGAGTGCGTAACAAATATATATAAAGAAGATGGAAGTTGAATTGACCCAGTCAAAAAGAAACCATACATAAGTAACATTAAGACATTATTTAAAAGCAAGAGTAAACATATATATTATATATATATTATGAAAAATGATACAGAACCCACTTTGCTCTGATTTGGCTCCGTTGAACGACATACCTAATACCTTCATGTTTCTTGAGTTATTACGTTTTCATAGCAAATTAATCAACTATTTGAACTGAATCTCATGCAAAATTAGTAGGAACTATAATGGTCAAGCTTGATTTTTAAAATGTTATACATAATAAATAAGTCATACACTTTGAGTGCACTGTTATAGGAAAATAATCAACAGCAGGGTGGTGTGATGTGGCCTGACGTGAAGCGGAGTTACTGATACCACCCCAAAGTTGATTATTTTTTTCCTATACCTGCATGTCGCAAAGTGTTTTGTTCCTCTTATACCACAGCTATATTTTTTTATTCATTAAGGACAACGCATCATACATTTTGTCCGTGTGTAGTTACATTTAATGTTGTGGAACAACCACCAAACAGGTTCCTGTTATTACTTATGTTATAGCAGCAGCAGCCTCTCTTTTCCTTTTCCCTCCTGAAATTAATAAGACAGAACAAATGCAGTTTGTCATTTTACCAAGAAAGTGCAGGTTGATTCGGCTTGTGCAGATTCTTATGAGTTTCACAATTATGAGAATTATTGTATTACATCCTTCCAAGTCATAACATGCCATTACATATAATGCTGTTGAATGAATTTGAAATATGAATGGAAGTCTGCGTGGTGACGGGCATGCCCATAGTCCGCATAGCAAACTGGATATAGCTTTGTATCCATGTTATATTTTTAGCTGCTCAGCACAAACAGGTGTCGTTGTGTATGCCGTGTTTAGTCGAGGTTGCCACAGCAGCTGGAAAATGTCCGTGCTGAGAGGTTCAGCATCAAGTGTCCAGCGGAAACATTCCTAAAAAAACGAGGAGTCGAGTATAAATCCTGTTTCTTTGCAAACATACCCAAGTTAAAGTGTATATGAAGTTCACTTGGAGATATTTAGCGGTATGCATTCCTTTTCATTTTTATGGACCGTGTGTCACTCAGAAATCAACCTAAGAACTGAACACAAGTATTATAGTAATGAAGATTTATTCTTAAACATTTATTCTCAAAGTGAAGCTGAGGAGGTTGGTGATAATCAGAAATATTGACAACCAATAGTGTGTGAGTATGCAGAATTATTATTAAAATTGACTTGTAGTCAGATGGTGGACACAGCACAGAAAACATCTTCTGAAAAAAGAAGAAAAGGATTTTATGAAAATAGTTCTAAAAAGTTATGGCATGTAAAAAAATACTTTGAATGTAAATCAAAATGAACATAATGCTGAAAGAACGTACTGTAATTCAGTCTGTAAAATATAAATTTATTAAATAAATTTTAGGTTTTGGTATTAAGATCTGACTTAAAACACCCAGCCAATGTAAAAAAAAAAAAAAGAAAGAAAGAAATAGGGTGTGTCAGTACAATTTTGCAGAATAAACGTTATAAAATGCTTAAAAACATACACTGTATATTTTTAGGTATCCCAGGAGAGGTGCATATGATTTAATGATGTAAAGACACACTCTTTCACCCTGCTGGGGTAATCTGTGTGGGTGGTAGCTAAATGTAGGGAATTTATTCAAGTAATCAGTCTCCCAGAGGATTGTGGGTAGGGGAGTGGGGCTGTAGGGGTATACAGAGGTCGCCTGGTGCAGGTTGGGGCTGGTTTGGAGCTTTAGGTTCCTCTGGGCCCCAGATACATGCTCAGAGTGGGTCTTAGTCAGGCCTTAAGCATCCTGTACATCTGCGGGGGCGTACATGAGTCATAGCCCTGTGTGTATGTGTGTGTGTTTCTCGTTCTGCCTGGTTCTGCATTTTAATGTCTTTTTTTTATAGTGTTTGAATGTGTGCCCAAGCCATTGCACATTCTTGTCAGTACCATTATCTTCTCGCTGAATGTATCCATGGGAAAAGCTCTGATTGAACCTATTATTATATAAACCAAGAACTTCTCATTGCTCACACACATTGTCCAGTCTCAGTTTCTTTTTGATACACCCACAACCCACCCCCAGATTATTACACACGATCCTGAGTGTAAACTTTCCTCTCTTCCTCTCCTCCCACTCCTGCACACTCCTTCTGTCAGGGTAGAGAAAACATCCGATTTCCATTAGGAGCAGCTCCGCAATCCGTCTTTCTCATGCATTCCAACATATCAAATGCATTTTTTCATTGGTAGTCATACAATGGGGTCTAAACACACATGTTTTTATTTCATCAGTTAATACTTCGACTTCTGCCACGGCACTACTGAATTCACGAATGTGATTAATCTTAACTAACTTGTTTTCACGGACGTTCCGCAACATTAAATGTAAATATAACTGGATACCAGGATTTCACAGATAGCTAACAAATTTATTCATTGTGATTAGGGTTTCAAATGGCATATTTCTCAATAGTAATCACTAACTCCAGAAAAAGTTTGTTTTAGCATTGGATAGCTGTTAAAATCTTGGACTCTGAGTTTAGGATCCTAAATAAAGTGGGATAAATTGGGAGTGCAGTTAGTGCAGTTGTGGTTTATTTACAAATAAAGGAATCAACATTTAAATTAGTTTTTTTTTTCTTGTGACAAATGGCCAGTTTGGATTTCAAAGAAACTCAGACTGAAACTTGCTACACATACAATATACATAGTTATGTACCAAGTATAAAGCCTTTTAAAAGTGATGAGATGTGTTAAAAATGTAGACATGAGTGTATGTGCTGTTCATAAGGTAAATGTAAAAATAAATAAATAAATAAAACCCTTTTTAAATGCTGTTGGTACCCGATATGTGAACATGCGATGCATAAATAAATGTGAAACTGTAAACTCAACTTAACTGCTGTAATGTTTAGACAAAAATTTGAGAAACTCTTTCATTATTTTTGACATAATTTGGAGGAACATTAGTAAAATAATGGTTTTATTTTGTCTTCATATCACAGAAACAGGCTTTCGCGAATGTATTACCTGCCCTTTAGTCATATTAATTTACACATGCAATGGTCAATTCGAAGTGATTTTCAGGCTGCTGTAAATCACAAAGAGGGTGCTAAATAAATCTATTTACGTAGACACTTGCCCTATATTTTGTCTTTAATGCAAAATGGACAAGACGCAATCCTCTGTAGATGCTGTTACAACATTTCTTTGCAGGTTTAAACATGTTTTTAGTCACAACCCTCTTGTAAGTTTGTAGATGTTTGGAACCTACTGCATAATTGCAAGGTAGTTGTGCCATGAATCAAGTGGTGATGGTTTAGTTTTGCCACATTCTTTTCTGTTAGAGACCTGGTGCATATTCACATTACTGAGCATGAGAATGTTCATGCCCAGTGGTCAGGGTGGTTTGTAGTTTCAGGCCATGAAGACGTGAACCCTATCATTATAGAAGAAAACTGTAAGAGTGTGTGATTTCCTCCATGTTCAGCTCCCACCCAGATGCTCACCACACTTTTCCGGGTACTGTAGCCAGAACCATCCTTACTTCCCTTTTCTGTGGCACAAAAACTTTATTTACTTGTGCTGGAGATTGCGAAATTTCAGTTGTACCCCAATACAGTTCTTTATAGGGAACCTGTGTTGTTTCTACTGTACACGATCTATGCCTTGGGTTTTTCTGGACAGCATTCAGCAAGCTAATGGCTCTTCTCTTGAGTGAGGCAATCATTGTGTGTCTCTCACTTCCCCAAATGCCCTGAACTATTTCAGAAGAAAATAAGGATATGAGAAGTGGCTTACTCCATTCGACTTTGGAAAATATTCACATTTTAATTCGATGCAGTTGGGGCTCAGGCATCACAGTTCAGTTTCTGGTGCTGTCATATAAAAGCCAACACCCATAATAATGATGTTTTCCTCAAAGTGTTCTTTTCTACCAGAACCGAAACAGGAGTGTCATCTTAGGCTTGTGGTCTAACGCCTATTGTGGTTAATTAATAAATCATCATGACTGTAAACCTAAAAAAAAAAGGCATGTAGTATGGCTGGTCATAATGAATAATGCCACAAAGTGGCAGTGGCAGTTTCAGTAGAGCCAGTTGTTTTTCCTTTAAACACACTGCTGTGTTGTTGAATTAGGAATATGTGGAGTCTAAATTTAATACATGATATTGCACAACCCAGAATGCTCTGCTTTCTTCAGGGTAATGTCACTTACTGTCAACTGATCCATATCATTATAGCAGAAACGGTTTTAAAACTGTAACTTCCTCCATGTTGGGTAAGCTTATGAGGAAATGAAGAAGAAGAAATATTTTATACTGATAGGACTTTTAGTGTGTTTGGTTTATGAGATGATCCTTAATCAGTACAAGTAATAGAAATGGCTAAATTGTGTATATTAAGATGTTAATAGTGAAAAGATCAAAATAGTTTAAAAGTGACAAACATTTTTGATAACCCCGGCCTCCACCTTCTTTTATATCCTCTGAACAAAATCTGTTGATTTTGACTTGTCTTGTGATTTGGCTATAAACCCATGGTGGATGAAAACTTTTGCCCTTATCCATACAGTAATTACCTCCTTTCAGAAATGTAATTTAAGTTCCTGGTCACACAGGCCATTGCGAGTCCAGCATAAGCCATTTATGTGTATGTAGGCAACATATAAATTTCTGTGTGTCTGACATGGCAGAGGAGTTGAGGAAGCAGAATTAATGATCGTTTGCTCGACAGTGAATCGTATGATCTCAGGAGGGTGGGGCATCGCAGTAACTTCTCACAGATCAACGACTGTTGGTTGTTTTTTTTGTTTGACTGGTCTGTTTGGAGCATAGCTCTGTTTCCTCAGATAATAAATGCAGTGAATTTAATACGATGTTACACACACTCCAGGTTTAAGTGATTGATTGAGCATGGAATTGAGTTTATCTGACAACTTTGAAGTTAAATAGAGGAGTGTGTCACTGTAATAGCATAAGATTAAAACTTGGATGTTAAATAAAAGACAGATTGGCAGAGAGAGAGAGAGCTTTTTGAAAGGTCACACTACAGTCTTGTTAAGAGGGAAGAGGAGAGAGAGAGAGACAGAGAGAGAGAGAGAGGAGGGGTGAGAAAAGAGAAGCCGGATGGATTTCTTGTAAATCAGCATACCGCTTGTCCAATGAGATTGCTTCAGTCGCCTGGCAGGCCAGCATCAGACGTATACAGAGTAAGAAGGAGAGAGAGAACTGGAGAAAGAGGGAGGGAGGAGCTGAATTAACAGGACGTTGTGTGTGAGTACGCAAAACACACACGGACACGAGTGTAGAAACCGTGCATTCTCCCTCATGAGGCTGAAACGAATAAAGAAGGAAGAAACCACTAGGAATGAACGATTCGCTGCAGTTGCATAGCTGGTATGTTTTCCATCTCTTCTTTTCAGTCTTACTATCTTTTTGACATTTTTTTTTTTTTTAAATTCATGTGCAGGTTTACTTCTTACCGCATGTTGTATTTCATATTACCCCTGCATAAATAAGCTGTTTGTCATTACCTGGTATGTGATTATTATGTGTAATACACAGTATTTAGCATTTAAACGTGTGTGTGATTATAAGTGTGCCTGTACACAAGAGCTTGTATTGTTTTGAACTTGACAGTATCAGGAAGTTGGAGAGATAAAATGCAGTTTTACTGGAGCTGCACTGAGGCATGACAGCAGAGTGGTGGCTTAGAGGAGAAAGAGTTAAAGGTCTAATATAGTAAAGCATGCTCCTTGTGTGTTTAATCAGTCAATATATTTGCGCTGAAATGTCATGCAGGCAGGACGACTGTTTTTACAGTGAACGTAAATGTTCTGCAGCCCTCATTGTCCAGTATGCAGGGATGCCTTACTCCATGCAAATACGTCGTTTTTGAAGTAGTCGGAGCATGACGGTCACTGATTGGTCTCATCAGTGAAGAAAAACAGCAGCGCTTGCCATGCTATGTGGGCCTGTGCTGCATGTTTGATTCAGATCAAAGGGTAAAGACTTTGCTGGCAGAGGCATGCAGTTGCGGTGAGAAGAAAGAACATTTTATATCGATACAAGGCTGTGCCATGATCACCCACATATTCTTCATTCTAGTTTATCACAGAGAGATCTGCCACTCCCACTTTCAAAGGTTGTCTCTGTACAAGTGGCATATGACCTAACATACACCTACTTTAAACCCATAACATAATACTGTTTATAGAACAGTGTAAATAAGAAAAAGATGGCTGCTAGACTTCGGATTGCGTTTTGCATTAAGACAGTGGATACATGTGTGTGCTTTGTGTATTTCTACACATGAATCGGTACTCAGCAATGGAGTGAATGTGAGTGTTTGCTCAGTTGATGTTGCCTGATGTTTGAAGATGTCATCTCCCGCCTTTTTGAGAGAGTTCAAAATGGAGAACTCGGCTTTCTGAAGCCAGTGAGTGTTTGGCAGGCTCGCACTCAGTTCATGTCAGCTTCAGAAGGAGGCCTGCTTTCTTTTAAATTGAAAGAGAAAGAGAGAGAGAGAGAGCAGAGAGAGAAAGTGGCTGAAAGAAGTCAAGTGAGGACGCACTGATGCAACATGCTGTAACCATTGTAATCTTTACACACACCTCTCGCACTGCCTATCAGTTGGCCAACTAAATACTTCAACAACACTGTCCATTAGTAATAACTTGTTTCTTTGTATCTTTGTGCAGTAAATATATCAGATTATTTTGGGAGTTTTGGGAAGATACGAAATAAAAACTATGAAACTTTCTTGTTGTTGTTTTCTTAAAGACTCGATCAGGAATTGATGTTAAGTGAATGTTATGGTAAGGACATGTGTTTGTGAAATTTTGTTTATCATAAATGATATATTCTTTCAGTTTCCTCAGAAATCTAGCCCTTTCCATGTGAGCTTTCCAATAATATGAATAAATAGTGCAATGGTTTTAAAACTGCTTCTCTAAGTAGGTCGAGACGCCCAAACAGAAACAAGAAGATGGGGCTCCTGAGTGGTGCAATAGAAAATCGTTCAACTTATCGTTGTGAGATCGCAAGTTCAAATCCTGAGAATGCCACAGCCATTCATGGCCAGGAGCCAAGAGAGCAAAATTGGCTGTGCTCTCTGGGCGGGAGGGACGATATACTCTCTTCCATGTCAATCACATCGGCACTAGCCAAATGTGGGCATCTGTGAGCTCAAGTATGCAGAAGTGGGTAGATAGTACTTTCTTCGGAGTGTGTTGCTCTGCCCCGTGATGCTGGTTTCACGTGTCTCAGAGGAAGCACGTGTTTGCCCCACCCTTCCCGGTTGGTAGTTGTCTTGTGACAACTCTTTCATGTCTACAATGTCTACAAAAATAAATTACTTTAAAATGAAAATGATAAAAAATAAATTCAAATAAATATAATCAATTCCAACAATCGTAAAATTTAAGAATTTAAGAATAACATCAAACCAGCTACTTCCAATCAGGAGAAGTTTGCTGTTTAAAAAATATTATCCTGCGATAGCTCAGAAAAGTTTATTGCGACATAATTTATAATGATATTGATATTTTATTGGCATATACCATTATGTATTTGTTAATTTAGATCGAAAGAGTATAAGGTATCTGCATAGCAGGTCCTGTTTCAGTTGTCTTTGATTATAAGACTTACTGGACTCCAATCACTGTTTAAGCAGAGTTGGTACACTGGTACTTTTTGTCAAATCATGTCCAGCTCGTATCTTATTTCGCTCTTAAGGCCTAGCTATAAACCGGCCTCTCCGGCTTTGCCTCTGCCTCATCCAGGCAGTCACTTCCTCATCAACTTCACTGTCATCCTTTGAGGCCTCCGCTCCAACTGAGACAAGTGCTTGAGAACTGCGATCAGGTTTCCTCCTCACCAGATGGCACAAACGTCCTCATGAGGCTCTGAAAGAACAGGCTATGAAAGAACAGACTAGCGTTTGTCCCTGTGAGCCAGAACACTGTCGGAGGTACAAAGTTCACAAGAGATTAGCGACTCCACTAGCTGTTGAAGTCGACAAGTTTTTATTACTGTCTCATGTCTGAAAGAAAATACTTGCCCGTGTAAGTCACCGTGACGAGCAGCAGTTAAAGAAGGCCAGGTGTGAAGGTGAATCCCTTGTCTGTTTGTTCCCCTCTTCCAGGTTCTGAAAGATGGCGGTGGTACAGAGGATCTTTAATTCCACCCAGCCCTTCTCCATGTCCACAAACCAGCCTAAACTCAAGGTCCACAGCTGCCATGCTTCCAGCCCCGAGCCTCAGTCGCCTGTCACCTCTGGAAAGGACGATAAACAGTACGAGCTGACGGATTATTCCAACTACTTTTTGAAGGTCATCTCTCATGGAACAGCCAAGCATGTGGGCACAGGACCTCTGGGCACCGAGAAGCCCTCCATCATCGCCCAAGCAGAGTGTAAGTATTTAATCCTTCTAATAAAGAGGCTGAAAAATGAAACACAAAAGACTGACCTGTGGTCAACATTATTTTCTCTCTACAGGTGAATCTCAGGACTCGCAGGAATTCTGTCCCAACAGCAGGTAAAGAACTGACCTATCACTGAAAGACACCATAAATGAAACGTGCACTGGTTATTTTAATAGTTGATTCATTTTATTTCTTTCCAGACATAAAAATGTGTACAGCAACTTCAGGGCAGCCCTCCCCTTACCCCAAGGCTCGGTCTCTCACCGCCAGCCTAGGAAAAAACGACGGAAGAGACAGCGGCGGAGGGTTTCACAGAGGGAGGGCCAACAGAGGGATGGAGGGAGCGAGAGAGTGAGAGAGAGAAGACTCACTAGAGTGCCACAACAGGACAGCGGAGAGGTGAGATGTATATAAAGTGGTTATGGGTAAATACATTGTTAAGGGAAATCCATAAAACGAAAAACGAGTCATAAAACGAATTCCATGAAGAGCGAAGAGACAGACCAGGGTTTACACAGCTAAGGGTAACAAGCAATAGATGAAACTAATTAATTGCCATGGTAACAGGGAACCATGAACAGGAAACATTGATAATGTAAGGAAAGTGGAGAGGAAGTGGGACAAAATGAGACAGATGTATACATTTGGAAGGTGAACATGGACAGAATTTGGGTGGACATGAAATTCTTTAATTTTCTATAGATGTAGTGTGAAAGATCCCTTTAATTTATGGTTCAGGTAGAGGATAGCTATAACAGCCCTACTGTAAATTTAGCATGGAATCTCAATACTCCATGTGTCAGTGAGCAAATTAGAATGTCTAGTGTAGAATACTACTGAATATATGTTTGAACAATGAAACTGCTTTATACTGTTGCCTTAACATTTATAACAGTTTGTACCTCATAACTGAGCACTAGAACTGTGTGTTTTTTCACCAGCTTGGAGAATGTAGCTACATCAGCAGCAACAGCAGCAGTGCAATTAGCACAGAAAGCCTGTCTGTGCAGGAGACAGCGGAGCCGTCCTACTCCTCTCACCCAGGCCTCATTAGCACTCCGCTATCTTCCAAACCCTGGGAGTGCCTTTTCATTCCCCCGCATGGCCTGGTATCCTATGGCCAAGAGAGCGAGTGCTCGCTGGACCCCGACTCGCCGCTTATCAGTGAAGCCGAATGCAGCCTGGCACTTGCAGGCCTCAGGAACAACGTTTCACAGGCCGAGTGCTCCTTTGCCTCGGCGTTTGCCAAACAGATGGTCCGAGACGTGAGGGACAGACAAGAAGAAGAGGATGGAGAGGAAGAGACAGAAGAGAGCGACACAAATGAAGGCATCCTCTTTAAAGAGGTGTGTATAAGAACAGGCTTGCGTGACATGTGTGTGAAGTGACACTTGATGTATCATACTGAAAAAGAATGGCCAACATTAACCCGTTTTGAATACAAATACAAATGCAGCCTGACACAACTACACACATGACTGCACAGTTAAATAGTTGCTGAATCGAAAAGTGAGTCACATACAGTAGTCATACTACTACATATAAGAGAGAGTGAAACATACATCGATAAAAACATCAGGCGCAAACGCTTGCATGTTTGTTCAGCGGTTTCCTGTTTTTCAGCTCTGAGAGGTTTCATGTTTATCTCAGTAGCCTAGTTCTGCTTACGGGAGTTTCCTCACATGCACCCCACAAAACACATTTATAGATTGCGATTCGCTCTTTGCGACTGCAAGCACCCTTTCCACACTGGTATAATGCAGTGAGGTATAAGTTTAGAAGTGCTGCTTTTTGTGTCTGTGGGAATTTTGAGCTATATGTGTTATTATATATAGCTAAGAAAACAGTAAATTGACAAAAAATAAAATAAAACACTAGCATTAAAAAAAAAACAAAAAAAAACAAACATCTAGATGAAAACTAGAGATAATTGCCGCCAAACCTGAATTTGAATAAAATGCAGGTATGAATTATTTTCGGTTTTGATTCTTTCAAGTAAAAAAAAAAAAAAAACAATCCTATGACTGAGTTTGGAAAATGACAGCTTGCAGAAAGTGAGTGTCAAGGATGTAACACAGTGTGCAGTGTGTATTCAGGAATTCCTCTGGAAAGATTGAACAGAACTAATGTTACTAAATCCAAAATTAAAATATAAAAACTAAAAATACATTTCAATCAATCAATCAATAAATAAATAAATATCTTCTGAGTTCTCCTGAGGTGTTTAAACTTTACTGATTTATTTCCATGAATGTCCACTTGTTGTAAAACTAGCAACTTTTGTATAAACCAGACCTTGTCCCATGTGTGTTCTTGTGTGTGTAGGAACTACAGCCACAGGACTATGAATATCGAGAGGGAAGGGATTACGAGCTCTGTGATTTACTAAAGCAAGGCTCGTTCGGAGTCGTCTACAGCATCAGAGACAAATCCAGCGGCTTTGTGTGCGCTGCCAAAAAGGTACTTCTGAATGCCGTGTGCCAGTGTGTATATGTGTGTGTGCAGGTCCTGCCTGTGTGTCCTTACCTCCCTCTCTCTGTTCTGTTTGTTAGGTGCCGTTAGAACGTTTCAGAAGTGAGGAGGTGGGCTCGTGGAGTGCCCTCCAGTCTCCTCACGTGGTGGAATTTTTTGGATTTGTCCGAGAGGGTCAATCCGTCATCTTGTTCATGGATCTCAAACCTGGTACGAATTAAGGCCAACCCCGCCCCTAATGTGTTATAGCGTTCCGTACGAATTGAGTTGTGCAATTAGTCGAATTTACATTTTGGAGACAATGTTATAAAATACACACACATACAGCAAGGTCTGAAAGCAAGGACACAAAACCAGGAAGTCATCATTTATCAAAAACTAAGATATTTTAGCTTTGAAGCAGTGCCAAACTTCACTTTGTCCTGACTCTCCTCTTTTTCCCCTTCTTCTCTCCTCCTTCGTCCTCCACCTCCAGGCTCTCTGGGGCAGTTGTTGGCAGAAAGGGGTCGCCTGCCCGAGGATCTCTCCCTGCACTACATGTGTCAGGTCCTGGGGGCACTAGAGCACCTGCACAAGAGACGCATCCTACACCTGGATGTCAAAGGTACGGCCTAAAAAAACAAAGCAGGATAAGCTGAGCCGAGGTGTAAAACGTATATCAATCCTGTGATAGAACCTTTTAAAAAGCATGTCAGGAATAAAATACTTGGGATGGATTGTTATAGGATAATAATCAACAACGAGGTGGGGTGAGGCGGCCTGACACAAAGCAGAGTTACTGTTAATACACAGAAGTTGATCATTTTCCACTAACAGTACAAGTTTTTTATTTCTCTTATTTTTTTTATTAATTAAACGTATCTCTTTATAGTTACAGTTATTGCTGGGTAATTTGTCCACAATACAAGTTAGTTCCTGTTATCGCTTAAGTTATAGCAGCTATAAACAGTCATTCCCTCACCAGCCCTTTTTTTCGGTTACAAAGTGCTGACACTGGAGACTCCTTCCATAAATTCTAAATAAACATTTCCTTACAGAAAACATCACCACATTAACAATTACAGGCTTTTATTTAAATATGTTTATGTGAATAGTTGTTACGCTAGAAATGATAACGTATTAGAACAAGCACATTAATAGCTGCTGTCATAGAAAATTAATCAACACCTTCTGACCAATAAGAATTCAAGAGAATTCAACAATGATGTGGTCTAAATTTGGATATTGACTCATTTTGCGTTATTATCATCAGTTTTGGAACATTTGAGTGTGTGAAACGGTTAATTTGTCTTTAAAGATATCAGAGCTTCCAGTTTGAAACTGAGAAGTTGAGTCATATGTTCGTAAACAGATCATACCGAAAAGGTGTGTGTTATGATGGACACTAGGAAAGCAGTCAAAGATGCCATGTGAGATAACTATAGCTCACTAATATTGCCTTGTTGGTTAATGTCTTAATATGAGCATGATCAGAATTTCAGCCAGTGATGATTTATTTTAAAATGCCACTGTAGTGTGGTATAGTACTAAAATTACCTCTGTGATGAATATCTGTTCCGATAAAGTCAGTTTAACTGAGATCAAAAATCTGCTGTTATTAGAATAAAGGTCTGAGAGGTGTTTGAGATGAAAAAGGTTAAAAAGGGGATGATGTTATTATAATGTAACCACACTTCAGTTGTTTTGTTCTGTGGCTTGGTTTTTTTGGTTTATTGGCTTTTCAGAGGAATCGGGTGGGGCACACAATGCAGCACCTGTGGCGAGAAAGAGGGCAGTCCGATGTGTGTGTCCGTGTGTGTGTGTGTGTATGTGTGTGTTTAACAAAGACAGAGAGAGAGAGAGAGAGAGAGAGAGAGAGAATGTGTGTGTATGTGAGTGAGACGAAAGCTGGGAATTTCCCAGAGTGACTCATGAAAAGTGCAGAGGGGAGGGGGGATGAGGTGATATCGACAGTCAAAGGAAAATGAACATAGACATAGAGAGGAGCCATTTGTTAAAAATAAATAAATAAATAAATAAATGTGAACACATGGATCTATAATATGAACAGTTCAGTCTTCAGTACACACATTTGAGAGAATTTGGAGAGAATTTTTAGGAAGCCAGGAAACTGGCTTTGCTCTCTCTTGCGCTGTCTTCTGGAGCGCCCCCTGGTGTTCGTCTCAGTAAAGAAATGATGAAGGAGATTGTTTGTGTGGGCCATCAGATTTATACTGTAGTCCAGTCACGGCATGGAAACCGAAAGCGCTTTTTTCACACACCTTCCTGGAACAAACCACTGACTGAGCAAACCACCTGCTTTCTGGGAAGAGTTTTGTTGCCTGGCAGTCCTCTTTATTACCACAGTGTAATCCTGCAAAAGTCTTTAATTTACTTGCCGATACAAGCTGTCACTGTGTCAGTGACCTTGATGCACAAACACTTCAAATTAAAGACAGATTTAAGTGCATCTTTGTTAGTTCATTTCTTTGGTCAAATTGTGCTCGATTCATCAGTATCACCTAAAAGACCTTAACAATGAGTGAATGAATGAAAAGTTCTATTTGAAAAGTTCTGTTTTTAAAATCTGTTATCTGTGTTTTCAGTGGATAATGTGTTGTTGTCCGAGGATGGGAAAAACACATTCTTGTGTGACTTTGGCGAGTCAGAGCGACTAGACCTATATGGATTCAGTCCTTTTCAAGGTAAAAACTTTAATAACAATTAAACATTAAAAACACTGAGTGAAAACCATGTTGCAGACTGGATGACCAAGCATGCCTTTGTGTGTGTGTGTGTGTGTGTGTGTGTGTATGTGTGTGTAGCTCTGAAGGGGACGGAGACTCACATGGCTCCTGAGGTGGCATGTGGAGAGAAGCGTTGTGCCAAGGTGGATGTGTGGAGCAGCTGCTGCATGCTATTGCACATGCTTAACGGCTGCCAGCCATGGACACGCTACTACTCCCGCCCTCTCTATCTCAAAGTAAGTATAATGCCAAGTGTTTCATTTGTTTATTTATTATATGAAAAGTAAGCTGTTTTCTCTTTAGTTATGAATTAGTGAGCATGACAACACACATTTGTATTCAGTCCTTGTGGGTCTTGCTGATTGTAGTAACTGTGTCGATGCAGATAGCTGAAGAGCCGCCACCTCTGAGAGAGATACCTCCCAACTGCAGCCCTCATACTGCTGATGTCATCAAACGGGGACTGCAGAGAGAGCCGAGCCGAAGAGCCTCAGCCAAGGATCTCAGAGTTCAAACAGTTAAAGCACTTAAACAACGTAAGCTTATGCATATACACACTTCCCATAACACCCCACACTGCATGCACACTCCTATAGATTATATGTATGTGGGGTTTTTTTTACATATGTATAATTTCATGTCATAAAACAACAGGGTACTAAAACAACATATGTATGATTGATTATTTTTCTATAACTGCATGCCCCTTATGCCAGATCCCCATGTAGAACAAATCCCATCCATATAGGACTCTATAACCCTATGTTCACACTAGCAAGCAACAGGTGACAATTTATTTTCTGTGTACGTGCATGACACAGCAAGCAACATTTGATTTGAGATTTTCTCAGTTCTATGCAAATTAGGTATGACTTAGTAAAGCGACGAATCCAAACGATTCGTAACAACTTGAATTATTCCTCTGACCTGCCCTATGGTTTCATCCTATCCTGTTATATACTTTAATAAATATGTATCAAGACATTACGAAGAAGCTTTGAAGGAAATAGCAGAGATCATTGGTGCCTCTGGTGAGTGTAACTAGCTAGTAGAGGTATCATGCTTTGCTAATGTAGCAATGAAACTAGTACAAAGAATAGCACGACATACGAATCAAATGACCGATTAGTGCACTATTTAATTTGTGTTTAATGCAAGCAACGCCCACAAGAGATGAACTACAAGTGACACAAGAAACTTGTGACTAGCTAGTGTGAACATAGGTGTAATATCATCACTGTAGTTCTGTAATCTTCACTGACTGTTTGTGTGTCCCTGCAGTGGGAGGTCTTCGGAGCCCAGCCAGGGGAGGAGCCTATCAAAAGCCATTTGGGAAGCCAGAAAGGTGTGTGCCCAGCCCCTTCTCCGATAGCTCTGTGCAGCAGTGGATGGGCCCAGGGCAAGAGTGGAGACAGCGGGCTGGACTGAGGGCTGAGCCAAAGTGCCATAGACAACAAGTGGAAAAAGTGGATGATGTGAAGGAAGAGAATGGCAGAGAGGAAGAGATTGTGCTGAGAAAGGAAAGTTACCTTTCTCCATCTTCACCACTCTACTTTCATTCTCCACCCCCCGAGTCCTACAAACCCACAGAGCAAGAGCTTCGCAAACTCGAGAGGGGTCAGTCTTCACTATAACCTTAATGGTTTTTTTAACATTTTTCAAAAATTATTTTGAATCAGAACTACACAAAACATTTGAAATCTTCTTGTTATTCAATAATAGACTAATTATTTGTATATCTTTTTTTATAAACATGAGCTCTCTTATTCTCTGTAGAATTTTTCCTGAGCAGTCTGTCTCAGCCGCACTCGGCCGAGTTGCAGGAGCAACTTCTTTCTTGCCTGGGTAGTGACTGCCTTTCTGGCAGAGAGCCAGGAGACAAAAAGGTAAACACATATACACACACACACACACACACACATACACACTTATGTAAGCAGTGCACCAGTGCGTCAGGCCAGTGCGTGGTATGAGGAAACCCAACTTATCACTTGCAGATTAGATTAATCAGAATTAGTGCAGATAACAGTAACAATTCAAGTTAGTGTGTGTGTTTTGTTATGGTGTTTCTGGCTGTTACCAGAAAACTGTAGGAGGCCTCGTTTCTCATGAAAACTCTGAAATGAGTTCATTTCCTGACATACCAAATCTTTTTGGTATTAGCTAATAATTATTGTAGGGTTCAGATGCTTGTTTTTACTTCGAAGCACATGATTCCGCATTTAGTGAGACTTGTCATATTACATGCCTCTAGTCAATAAACAGTGTGCACTTCTGCATTCCTTCTCTCTCTGGAAAGTCCACACTTCCTCAAACCTTTAAAATCCTTGTCCTCTGATAGTTGTTTTTTTATCTCTGAATTTTGCATAAAGGTCTGTCTACATAAGGGTCATCCTACAGTTACACTGCTAAACTGAATGAGTGATACAGTTTTGGTCATATTTTTAAATTGAGAATTGCTTTTGAAAACATTGTAATATATTAAACAAGTTCCTATAGATCAAAGCCCATAAAATATAGTGTTTAATGACATTAAAATATTTAGACTTTTAAAAGTGTTACCAGGTTTTAAGAATTTTTGTATTTTATGGAATGAAATAGAAACTAGTAACCTAATATATATATATATATATATATATATATATATGTGTGTGTGTGTGTAACAGTTTTACTTCTTTAAAAATTCTTTGAAAAGATTAAAAATCCACAAGAGCTCAACTACAAGATCGTTGAAATAGAGATGTTGTAACCCAGCATAATTTCTAAAGAAGTTCTGAACTGTGATTTCAGAAAATTTTTTTAGAAAATTAGATTTTGATCAGATATGTAATTATAAAGTAAGGAAAGATGGATCTGCTTATTAAATTCTTCCTGTGCTACTGTTGCCTGTGAAATTTCATGTAACACAATAATAAAAAAAATTACTTTTAAATGTGAAAAAACAAAGAAGCTAAAGTTTGTTGTAAATAGTGCATATCATTTTGGATATTTTATTGTTTAATTACTGTGATTTATTGGGAGTTAAAGTTGTTTTTTAATGCTTCAATAGCATTTGCCACCACGTTTGTCGTAATGACATGATCTTATATGTCGTCTTTCCCTCTGTCTCTCCTTCTTTTCCTTCTTTCAGGACTCTGGCCGCTGGTCACTTGGCCCCGGGGACGACCTCAGCTCAGGTGTATTTTCCTACAACAGCCAATCGGATGGCCAGAGCTTCAGTATGGATTGGCTTGGCCCTGCCCACCAGCCCCCACCTCGCTGCTTTGAGGGTGAGTGATGAATCACCTGACGAGGTGTTAGATTTAGGTTTAGAGAAATGAGTCTAGCACATTATGTCATACACTTTAGTCATATGCCAAGCTGACATGTTCTTTCTGTCCATGCAGGAGTGGATGTTTGCATCAGGGACTTCAATGGACGATGCCTCCGTATCCGTGAAACCCCCCGTGTAAAAGTTGGTCACATCGCCATAGGAATCAGTGATCAGGTAATTGGACAGTGTGCACAAAGGAGTTCAAAATTACTGTGTCTGAATGTGTGTGTATGTGTTGACATGTGTCTGTGCCCATCTCTGGCAGATCTCAGAGAGTGTGTTCAGTCTGCAGAGTGAGGACGGTTCTCTGGTGCCCCACGATAAGCAAGTACAGGAAGCTGGCCTCTTCCTGCGCTGTGTCCCCGCCCCTGACCCCGCCCATGTCCCACGGCACAGTCAAGGCTCCTGCTGCAACATGCCATGGAGCTGGAGGATCAAGGACGGGAGGCTGGAGACCAGGGACTGATGTCTTTATTATTTCCTCTGCTGTCTATCATTTTTAAATTTCACTTTTATTATCTCACTGCGTGAAAACTTCTCCCATCTTCTCTCAGTTCAACTTAGATGCTCCCATCTTTCTGTTGATCCTCCATGTTTTTTATTCACCTGCTGTGTTATTTCACATCTGCTCAACTGTGCCACTGTGTTTTGGAATGATTTTATCCGCCTCTTCCAGTATTGCAGGAATGTATTGATTTTAAATTTTTAATGTGAAATGTCTTAATGTTCAAATATCTCTTTTAATGATGCCATGATACATTTACAAATGAATGTTTATACATGCTAGGAATTGCAACTCATAGACAAGCATCTCATCACTGTCCATCAAAGACATTACATATAATTTCATTTCTGATCAGGCAGACCAGAGTCATTTGTATTTCATCATATAATATATTATCTGCTGGGCATTATATTTCCTTCCTGCCACAATGTGTATCACTGTATAACGATCTGTACAACAATAAACCCTATGATACATCATTCCTCAGCTGTCATTATTGTTCCAGGCCTCTTTGTTGGGATAAATTAAGTGATTTGGCAGTAAAACACATCTGGATTTTTTTTTAGTAGCTATATGATTTTATTTAATATAGCAGAAAGTACATGGCTCTCCGGGCAGAAATATTCTTTGGTAATCATGTTATTATGATGTCGTAGGGTTTGGACCTGGTGGATCTTGCCACACATGGTGGCAAATAGTGGCACAACCTAATTATATTTAGGACAAGGTTGCATTTGCAGAATATCTTGTTTCTTTTGTGCAAAATGCATATCTACAGCTTCAAAGTTGCATTATAGTTTCTATTGCTTGAGGAATTTGGTCAAAATGCCTATACCGCCACAACGACAATGTAATTAATGTAAGCTACAATGTAAGTTACAATGTAGGCTGAGTAGAAAGCCACATGCACCAAATCTGGGAAACTACGTCTGGGTGCTGACTCAAATCAAGCCTGACTAAAGCATATATACCACATATTCTTTTATCCATATATATTCATACATTATGATTCTTTACTGGAAACAAAGTCAAGTGTCGATCTGCCACCCAAACAGTGACTAATTTTAATACATTGATTTATTAGGAAATTCTATAGTGGTTGTTCTGATATTCAGTTTATAGTTAATTAAACATGGGGTAACATATTGTGTATACAGTGCTTTGCATAAGTATTCACCCCTCTTGAACTTCTACACACTGGTAGTGTTACAGCCCAGACTGAAATTGACTTAACTGGGAATAATATTTGATGAATCTAAACAAAGTCATGCATAAACTAAAGTGCAGAGAATATCAATATAGTTTGCAATATTATTTACAAATAAAAAAAACATAAAAGATGTGATTGCATAAGTATTCACCCCCACTGCTGTGATACCTCTAAATCAGTTCTAGTGCAACGCATCATAAGGAATAAAACACGATGGGGAGTACTGCTATAGGAAAACAATCCAATTTATTGTTTATTTCCTTATTACAGACTTATGCCACAGCTATTTGCCAGTGGTCACATGAACAACACTTTGTGCTTTTTAACCATTATATTTAATGTAGTGGAATGGCTGAGAAACAAGTTAGCTCCTGTCATCAGTTAGCTTATTGCAGCTATAACAACTAGTTCCCTCACCAGCACTTATTTCTCTATGATTAAATGTTTTTCTTTGTTAAATAACAGCATGTTTTATTAATCTGGTTGGTATTAGGCTTAGATTATGTGGAGCATCTGCCATACAAGTCCCTATATGTGAGTTTTTACTATGGAAACCATCATGTATTAGAAGGAGCACATTAATATAAATCCGGAATTTGAATTGGAACTACTGCCAGAGCTGCTGTTATAGAACATTAATCCACATCTTCAGATTAGAGAATTCAGCAGTGCTGTGGTACAGCATAACAAAAATCAGTATAATATCCGAAGCTGGTATCTGTTTACTGAAGGTGAGTTGAACACTGTGATGCTTACAGAATAATCGAATCCTGATAAGTCAAGTTTAGGTCCCATAATAAAGTTCTTCGCCATCCATTAGAATTGAAATTCATAAAAACATTTTATTACTTATTACAACTTACAAAAAAGGTAAAGGGCTCACAGAGAGAAAACAGCTCAATCCAGCGTAATTCATACAATTATACAAACAATAAGAAAAGACAGGAAAATGGTGCTTGTATCAAAGTGGATTTATAATAAAAAGGCCAAGGCACTGTCAACATAAGAAGAAAATATTTTTTAAAAACATATTGTATTCAAATAACACAAAATGAGAAGGTGTATAAAAGTGTGATTGCATGTGATTGGGTTTTGAATAAACAAGGAAAAAAGTACAGTACTAAGACCACTTTGAGAAGACCGGGTCGATGTCTATGTGCAAGTGTGTACTTTCTAACGAGACACACACATACCTCCTCACACCAAGGGAGCTTGCAGCAAACTGGAATATTTGGAGTATCTATTGCTCTTTAATCCAGCAGGTTGATCGAATTCAAAATTGTTAAAAAATCTGAGCTCCAAGTTTTATATAAATTTATATAAAGTCTTGGATGACTGTTAGAGCATTTTTTGTCCTATTCCGGGTCCGAGCACACCACTCAGTAACTGGCTCATATCTGTGAGAAACTGGTAAGGAACCCAACCAGGACTCATATAAAATCCCTGCATTATTAGATTGTCATAATCATTAACTCTTATTCTCAGTCAAAGCTGCAAACCCCCATAGTGCCTCTGCATATGAGTTCAGCACCAAAATCACAACTGTGTCCCCACACCCACACACACACACACACACACACACAC
>CM040466.1:4912365-4927762 GCA_022758105.1 Pangasianodon gigas
TTTTTTTTTTCTTTTCACATCTTGCGCATGACCAGCACAGTGGTGAGAACTCCGGCCAGAAAGACGCCAACGGTCTGCCAGGTTGGTGTGCCAAAGTAAGAGCGGATCCCCTCCTGAGAGAGAGAAAGAAAGAAGAATTACTTCAGGAATACTAATATGATTTGGATTAAAATTGCATTGCCTCCATTTTAGATTCCTTGTCCATTACAGGATACAGTTTTAGATTTCTTTTCACAGACCTGTGCCTCCCTACAAAACTGACATACTCAATGATCTGCTCCCACTGTTACAATTTTTAAATAAACTCAGAAAATAATTTTGAGACAGCTTTTTGGTTAATTAAAGTAGATATCACTGTCTCGGTGTCTGTTTTTATTTTTTTCTTTTTATGCTTGTTAAAATTATAACTCTTTAGATCAAATAAGTGTATTTGCTTACTTGTTTAAAATAATCTAGGTGGGGTATTAGTGTCTAGTATATTTAAATGCCCATAATGTATGAGCTTAGGTGAATATGGAAATGTTTTCTTGCATGTCCCAATCTAAATATAGCATCAGAACTTAAGCAGTGAGACACTTACCCAGCCTCCCTGTTCTCTAATCCAATTAATCACATTTTCCCGCAGATAGTCCAGAGTCCAGTTGATGATGGTTCTGATGATGTCAGGAATTTTTGTCACAAGAGCCTGAGATTGCGTGTGAACGAGTGGCAGATAGAAAAATGCAATGAGGATTCATGCAAATGTAAAGATAGCTAATAGGGACAGATACAGGGATAGGGAAAAATACAGCTTCAAAAGAATGAGACTTCCCTCTATTTAAAGCTACACTGAGAGTAATTGGACATGAAAAGGATAAAGAATCTCGTACTGGAGACAGAAGGAAGGGTTTCATTAAGGCTGAGTGTGTGTCCTTGCCTTGATCACAAGTCGACAAGCAAAGTAGAAAAGCGCCACCACTCTGCCCCAGTTAAACTTCCCATCCGAGAAAATTTCGCATGCCACCTTCAGAAACACTTCTTTAGTTGGCTGGAGCGATGAGTTGGCTAACATTCTGTCACGGAAAAAAAGAGAGAGAGAGAAACAGTAAAAATATGGTACAATAATGGGATTTTCCTCCTTGTTCCATCCCCTCCTGTGCACACACATGCCCTAAGCACGTGGAAGAAAATAACAGAGATAACAATATATATTGCATATTAAAATATAGTTTAGAGTTGCATAGCTAAAAAATCTGACCAACCTGCAAGGGCCATTACTGAGCTTTAATGACTCAATAATAAATAATAAAATTATATAATACAAGAACTACGCAGAATTCACACTTTTATAACTGACATGAAAGGAAACTTTTATTACTCAGTGACCTATTTATCGACAAAGAAATGCAAAATACTTTTCAAAATACCAAGGAATGTGAATTCACAAACTAATCACTAATGCATACTTCATGTCTAATGAATTGACTTTTCTGCTGGGTGAATTTTATTTATTGTGGCGCAACATTTTGCCTTATCGCTGGGAGATCGTGAGATCAAATCCCAAAGTTGGGATCTTGGGGATGAGATCCCTATCATTGGCTGTGGCAAGAGAGCAAAATCGGACGTGTTCTTAGTGTGGACGGGATGGCATTACTGTCTCTCTCCTGGCAATCAGAGCGACTCTTTCCAGTCGGGGGCACCCGTAAGCTCATGTGTGCGGAAGAGGACAGATAGTGCTCTTCTCCGAGTGTGTTACGCTGCCTGTGACAGCACAGGAGAGCTGGGTAATGGGTGCGTTTTCGCACGTGATCAAATTGGTGAAATTGTTGAATTGAAAACAGCTGCAACAGTTACAACCTCACAGACTTTTTTTTATTCCCAAACTTGTCTCATGGCTCATCGGTATTCCTAATCCTTACTGTCCTCCCAAAACTGCACTGCCTGCATAGTGGTGTTTATTCGTGATTAGGGCTGTCAGAAGATACTGCACTGTCCGACTGCTATTTGAATTTTCGTAATATTTATGTATTTAGATGAAATAAAAACCACAATAGTACCCAAGTCCTACTTTTAGTCACCTAATGAAAGTCTATCGAGCCTAAGTTTCCTAAATCTTTTGACCAAATGGTTCTCATTGTCTAGTGATTTAGGAAAAGAGCTCTCAACAAATGCACGTGATTTATGGCACAACTTATTTTTACTATTTTTATGTTTTGTGGACCATATAAATTTTTTTTTTATTATATACAAATATGATATCCTAAATGTGATATTCTATAGAACAAATAATTTTCTGTGGCATTTCATTTAGCATATACAGGTTTCACAGTGCCACTTACTTTCTCTATACAGTGAACACATTTAGTGAATAGGCAGACATGTGTGATTTGACCTGTATGTTAAATGTTTAAATAAAAAAGATGAAGACAATTTGAAGATGACAGATTTCTACATGTAAAATCTAGCTAAATCTAAATATCAATGACAAGAGAACATCACTCGGAATAAGTAAATAAAAACTAATAAGAAACATTATGGTTTATGCACATGGTAGACTGTATATGCATTCAAATTCGAGACTATTTAAATAATTAAAACACAAACGCATTTTTTTTGTCATTCATTTTGTGTATTACGTGTAATGTTTTAATCATTGTGAGCACCTTGGGGTTAATGAGCTGTAAACAGACCTAATCATGGTTATCATCATGTTGCATAACTGTCTTGAAATGTCTTTGTCTTTAAATGTTCTAATAATAACAAAATCACCTCTGCAGGTCTACATTGCTGTCCAGCTCATCTCCAATCTGCTGTAAACACTGAGCAAGTTTCTTATGGTTGGGGTCACACAGCTCACTCCCGCCCAGTTCGTGCCGCGATACAACAGCGTCGCTGTCCCCATGACGACGAACTCGCTCATAAATAAAACTGTGGGTCAAAGATAAAGAAGGGTCATGGTTGACAGAGAGATGAAGCAAAAATATATATGTGTATAAGTATGTGTGTGTGTATATATATATATATATATATATATATATATATATATATATATAAAATAGAGGAAGACAGGATGGACCCTCACTCTCTCAGCAGCACAGCTCCTACTTCTAGTATTTGGTCATTGCTGGTGCCTGTGAAAAGAGAACATGAAAGAAAACACACTGAGAGTGTGAGTACTGACAGAGAAAGAGAGAATGAGTGAGCAAAAGCAAGAGAGAGTGAGGGGCTAAGACTAAGTCATAATATGTCACAACTCAAGCCATCGTCTGTATGAACTTGGTTTAATCTCGTATGAGAAAACAGACACAACTGATATTTAAGGACAAGCTTACATTTCAGCCTGTTTGTTAATACTCATTTCTCACCAAACATGACAGGAAGGATACATAAAAGAGCATACAGGGACGTGAAGTTTCAGTTTCATTAACTTTGTAGCTCACAGACTTAGAATAAAAGCCTAACAGTTTGCACTGTTATGTGCTGTGAGTCATCACTGAACACCATGAACTGTTGCAGACAGGATGAGGCACAGGATTATGGTCTTCTCACTGACAATAATATGTTGACTGCTGTACAATAATATTTGCCAATGTTGACTGTTGCCACCTACATTTTTTTAGATTCAGCTGTTAATGGGTGTATGCTTGTTCACTGCCATTGTTCAGTTGTTTCCTATAAGCCTCTATATGACTAATGAATTAGGTGAAGCATCTTCTAAGTGAACTGGGGTTTTGTGTGTTAAGTATCTTCTAATGGAGGAGTTGTCAAACTTTTTGCACCCAGGGACCCATTTGGCTGTTAAAAAAAAATCCATATTTAATTTCTGAACTATTATGCACATTATTCAAATAATTCATATTTGCAAACTTTCCACTGAGAGAACAGATCCAAATCAAATATTTCGCACTAACTGCACCTAATACAGCCCTCAAAATCATTTGGTCTACGTGTATATCGGAGTATTCACTCTGTTACACTTTGTGGGAAAATGTTTTTGAAAGCACTCCTAACTCTAATGTCCTGCTACTATAATCTGCTGTCAGGTGGCACAGTGTAGCAACAAGTAGCACTTCCACCTCACAGTGTCCAGTGTCCCTGGTATGATCCTGAGCTCGGGTTACTGTCTGTGCAGTTTCACACATTCTCCTCGTGTCCACGTGTGTGTGTGCAGGCACGCATGATGCCCTATGACAGACTGGCATCTCATTCAGGGTGTGTCCCCGTATCATGCCCAGTGTTCCCTGAATAGGCGCCGGATCCACCACAACCTCAATCAGGATAAAGCGCTTACTTAAGATGACTGAATGAATGATAGTGCTGTACTTCATTGTGAAAGAATGACCACAGATTGAAGATGAGACAGCTAGTTTTCAGGTAGTTTTCATTTCTCTATAAAGACAAACAATGATTTAGCAAAGTAACTTAAATCTCACAATTTCAATTTCACTTTGCACATGATCACTTGACCACACTGCTCCTCGTGGCTCTATTGAGTGTAATATTAAGCTCTATAAGTGTAATATTAAGGACTTTTGTTCTAAATAGGGGACAGGGCATATTTTTCTAACATGACTAAACTTCACACCTGAGCAGCACTAATTAAAGTAAACACTGACTAACCGGTGGAGCTAAAAGATTATCACAGAAATGATGATGATGATGATGATGATGATGTCATCCCTCTGTCAAGAAAAACAACATCACCGTCGTCATCAGCTCATGGTCTAACTGATAAAACACTTTATTTCCAAGAGGCAGTTAAGATGAAATACCTGTTTATTAAATATGAGCGAGTGTTTAACCCCGGTCTTTGTTGACACTGACACTGACACTGAGCTGAGAATATGTACGGGCATGTTTCTCTCTGCTGTTAGCTAAGCTATGCTAACTAGCCTGCTAGCTAACATGAGCTTCACGAAGCTTCCGTGTCCTTTTTTGGCAATATAAATATATACAAATTACTCAGATGCATCAGCCTAATGTTTTGTTAGACATCTTGAACAGTTCGTTGAACAGTACTGGTTAATTCAGGCTTCTTACCCGCATCGCCTTCTCCTGATAGCGCTGCTGCCATGTTCGCGTGAAAAATAATTACACTGGACTTCCGCCTCGAGTGACGCAAATGTTAGGGGCAGGAAGAAGGGCGTACCCGGAAGTGCACACTCATCTACCTTTTTATTTTTTATTTTTTTTTATTTTTATTTTTTTTGCAAAATTAATTTTTAATTATTAAATAGAGTGGTATGTTACTATTACAGCATTACATATAAAATCATAAATAAAATGTATATTAAAAACATCATCAACAACAACAACAACAACAACATAGAGATACACTATATGGCCAAATGTAGGTGGACACCTGACCATCACACTCATATGTGGTTCTTCCCCAAAATGTTGCCACAAAGTTAGAAGCACCCAGTTGTATAGATTGTCTTTGTGTGCTGCAGGATTAAGATTTCGTTTCACAGGAACTAAGAGGCTCAAACCTGTTCCAGCATGACAATCTGCACAAAGCAAGCTCCATGAAGACATGGTGTGTTAAGGTTGGAGTGGAAGAACTTGAGTGTCCTGTACAGAGCCCTGACTTCAACGCCACTGAACACCTTTGGGACAAATTGGAACGCTGACTGCGCACCAGGCTTCCTCACAAAACATCAGTGTCTGCCCACAACCACACTCCAAAATCTAGTGAAAAGCCTTCCCAGAAGAGTGGAGGTTGTTATAACAGCAAAGCAGGTCTAAATCTGGAGTGGGATGTTCATCAAGCACATATGAGTGTCATGGTCAAGTGTCCACAAACTTTTGGCCATATAGTGTATATTCAAGGCTTGTTTCTAAAAATTAAGATCCATTTCTATATTAAATTCTTGCAAACATTTTCTTTGCCTATTTACATTTATGGATAATGTATTATCAAAGTATATTCAATATAAGCATCTTATTATTATTAATATCATTTTACATTTAAGGCATTTGGCAAAGGCCCTTATCCAGAGCAATTTACATTTATCTCATTTATACAACTAAGCAGTTGAGGGTTAAGGGCCTTGCTCAAGGGCCCAGCAATGGTACCTTGGCAGTGCTGGGATTTGAACTCTCAACCTTCCGATCAGAAGTTCAACATCTTAACCACTGAGCTACCACTTCCCTGCTTCCCTGCTTCCCCACTTCAATAGTGAAATATAATATTCTTTTACTGGATTAAAATCCCAAGAAAATTACAAAAATAAAAAATAAAAAATTCAATATCCAACCAAAAGATTCACAGCACACTCATCTACCAGTGATCTGTCTCAAATTACATGCTTCTCTAGTAATAAGATATACTTATATAAGACATGGAAGGTCAATGGTTCACTGGTAGAAATACAGTACAAGCACATGTGGAAGCTAAAAAGACCCAGATGATACATTTGTTCAACAACTGAAATGTCGAAGAATCTGACAGAAGTTGTCTTACTATGTTGACTATGAACTATATAATAAGTAGATAAGTAGTATTAAAATATAATTTTATGTATTATATATTTAGAACAAGTGCATTAATAATTAATATAAATTTAATAAAGACTATACCTATGTACTCAAGTACCTAACAGGTGCTTTTTGTTTCCCAGTAAAGACTCAGATCAGGTCTAAACCGCTTCCCAGTGAAAAGACAGCGATATAAAACCCCAAATGTCATTTGGTCTTAATTTGCATGCCTGATAAAATGTTGTGCTCGAGCCAGATTTTTTGACTTTCAACCACATTTAAGGCGCAGCGCCCTCTGGTGGCTTCCCTCTTCCTTTACGCCCCGTGCTGAGGGCAAAAACTGTCCTGTGGCATCTGAAGTACATCACATTACTGTGCCATGATGTTATTGGAGACGCAACTAGATGATCGCCTTTATTTTTATATTTTATATTTTACACCTGCACAGCCAATCAGTCAATCCTGTATCAGCAGTGCAATGTATAATATCATGCAGAGAGAGGTTCAGGTAATGTTCACATCATACATCAGAGTGGGGGAAAATATGATCTCAGTGATTTTGACCGTTGCATGCTGGTTGCTGTCAGATGGGCTGGTTTAAGTATTTTAGCTGCTGATCTGGGATTTTCACACACACCTGTAGAGTTTACACTGAATGGTGCAGAAAACAAAAAACATCCAGCGACAGTTCTGTGAGCGGAAACGCCTTATTGAGCAGAGAGGTCAAAGATGAACGGCCAGACTGATTTAACCTGACAGGAAGTCTATGGTAACTGAAGGCTGGAAAAAGAGCGTGCTGCATTTTTCCAATCTTCAACTGACCAGTTTCATTTCAGGGGAAACTCCGCACACTGCACTTTGCACTTTGTACTGTTACTACACATAACATAATGCATACTTTGTACATCCATTTTTTGCACATTCCTTGCTTTTTGTACATCCCTTCTTGCACATTCCTATACATATATTTCTTATTTCCCTTATCTTATTTATTTATTTATTTAAATTATTTCTTATTCATTTCTGATTTCTAATTTAGTCTAAAGAGGAGTAGGCCAGGCTTTCATTACACTGCGAGTTATTTACTGTATATAACTGTGTATGTGACAAATAAAATCTTGACTCTTGAATCTTGAAAATATATACATTCAAATATATTGTTATAATATAATTTATTGGTTAAATAACTGGATGAATGTTTTTCACTTAATACAAATTTATTTATTTATTTATTTATTTATTTAAAATACATTTAGTCATTTAAGTATCTAATTTGCTTGTACTGTACTATCTTGTCTGTAGCTGTATACTTTAGGGCCGCCTTTAGTTTGCGTCACTTCCGGTTGTACGGCTCTTCCGTCTGTCTCGCGCATGTGTAGTTCTCTTTACGACTCGGCTGGCAAAGATGGCGGACACTCAGGTATGTTCAGCCAAACGGCGTGGTACTCATAAAGCGATTATTCTGCGATAAGTTTCAGCTAGTTATCGCATTTTTTCATATATATGAGCACAGAAAACCGGTATATATGTAAATTGGGTGGTTTATGGAAGGTGTCTGTTGATATTATGTGATATTTTTGGACTCGCGGAGCGGAAACAGCCGCGAGGGCCGCGCGCGGTAGTAAAGCGTGTTCTCCTGTACAGCGAGAGAGACATTTTCTTTGTTAAAATGATCTCCGTTTGAATGGTTTATTACAAGTTTTCTATATATATATATATATATTTCTTTTTGGGTGTGGTGGGTATCTGAATAAAGCCTACACAGACCTAGCTGTCGTCCCGGGCTGGTTAAAGCTCCTCGCCAGCACATGGCTTTGAATAATATCTCAGTTTCATGAGAAATCCACATATGTGTTCCCTTAAGAAATGTTCTGAAAATGCTAGGATATACAGGATGGGGGGTACTCCTGGGCCAGGGTTGGGAACCTGAATTGCTTGTCGAAACTACCAATTGTTGAAGTTAATTGCAGGAAGGTAAACATTAATCCTGAATTGTTTCCTATACATGTGCTTTAAAGAAGGAGAGAAACTGCATTTCCCTGTACATGTGCTTTGAAAAGGTGAAGAAATTACTTCTCTGTTGACCATTATGTCCAGGGTGCCATTTTAAAGTCAAAGTGTCTCTTTATGTTCTGAAACTCTTGTTTGCATAAAATCATTGCTTGATTAGATCTGCACAATTCAGTAATGATATGGGAAAAAAAAATCTTGTGTAGGTTCATCTGACTTCTTCCTACTGCAAATGATGTCTTTTCTCACGATGGTCTTCCAAGCCATTGGTGCTTTGACGACATTGCCTATACGGCTACACTGATGCAGTCCTTACTACTAACCCTCCTAAGCCATGTACTTGACATGCATCATGTAACACAATATTTTTTATTTTGGCAGAATGAAAGGGCTTATCAAAAGCAGCCCACCATCTTCCAGAACAAAAAGCGAGTACTGGTCAGTGACACGGGTGCCAAAGAGAAGCTCCCACGTTATCACCGAAATGTTGGTCTAGGCTTCAAAACCCCCAGAGAGGTGAGCTCAAATTTGCAATCATATTGTTTTAACTGCAGGTGATGTCTTTTCTCACGATGGTCTTCTGAGCCTTTGTGGCTCTGAGGATAATGCCTTATGGCTATGCTGATGCAGTTTTTCTAAATCTTTGCTTTTTTGCAAGTCCATACAACCTGCATCGTTTTACAGGAAGATTTAGTGTTTCTTTTTTCTGTGTTTTCTTCACAGGCTATTGAAGGCACTTACATTGACAAAAAATGCCCCTTTACTGGTAATGTGTCCATCAGAGGCCGTATTCTGTCTGGTAGGTTGCCTTGGCTTGATTATCTTCTGCTTGTTTGTGGCGTTTACTGGGTTGCAAATGATGTCTTTTCTCACGATGGTCTTCCAAGTCCTTTGGGCTTTGACGACATTGCCTTATGGCAGTACTGAAGCTTCCAGCATCCACAAACCTTTCCACTGCTGAAATTTTATCACATACCTGTTATATTTATTAGTGACAAGTTTATTTGTAAGTGCAGTTAATCTTAAACTTTGGTGTTAACGCTGCAGGTGTGGTGACCAAGATGAAGATGCAGAGGACCATCGTCATCAGACGTGATTACCTGCACTACATCCGCAAGTACAACCGTTTTGAGAAGAGGCACAAGAACATGTCTGTCCACCTCTCTCCCTGCTTCAGGTGAATTAAGGATGCTTGATCTAATCAGCTGTACAGTTTGAAGTACCCTTTAAGCTGTTATAGCTGCAGGTAGAGCTTGTTTCTGTAATAAGCTGCATATGATGTTTTTTTCTCACGATGGTCTTCCAAGTCTTTGAGGCTCTGACGACATTGCCTAATGGCATTACTGATGCAGCTCTTTATCAATCTGGACAGTCTTGTTAAGTATTCAGAAGTCTTGTTTTGTGTAACAATTTAAGCTGCTACTTGTTCACTTATGCATCTATGATAAAGAATATACAGTGCTGAACTCGTTTTTTCAGATGTTCTTTTTAATGATGCTGGTTTCTTGGTTGCCTTGGCTCAGCACAAGTGATAATTGTGTTTGTCTAGTGGAGTGAATTTGTGATGAGTGGGTCCAAGCATCATCTCCCTCATCCAGGGTTTAAGATCCTTCTGGTTTTTCTGTCCATTTCCTGCAGGGACGTGACTGTGGGTGACATCGTCACTGTTGGTGAGTGCAGACCCCTCAGCAAGACTGTGAGGTTCAACGTGCTGAAGGTCACCAAAGCAGCAGGAGCCAAGAAACAATTCCAGAAGTTTTAAAGCTGTTTGCTGAACATTTTCTGGGTTCCGCTGTATTGCCATGACTTTTGGAAGTGAAATTAAATCTGTTCTTTAAATCTGTGTGAAGTCGTTGTGTTTTTTAAATTCCAGTTTGCTGGAATTGCTTGCATAACATTTCTGACCATGCACTGCAAGTCAGGACATCCCTGGTGAACACAAACCATATAGACATTGTTCAAAACTGTTGGATAAAACATTCTATAATCAAATAATAATTAATAACTTAGTGTCATTAAAGACTGCTTGTTCACAAGTTAATCCACTTTTAATATCTTGTGACTATACTTATGTGGTATGGTATTTTCTACTTACTGTCTTGCCATACACAGCAACAGTGAGTAATGCAATAATGCAGTAATATAGTTAATTCCTGACTGTTACCTGATTAAAATCCATTTAGTCTATGGTATAAGGTGTATGGGTATTGCTTTACTAAGTATTTTAATGCTTTAGATAGCGTGCACCATGCACTTAAGTGTTAATGCCTCACAGGTAACTTAAACTAAATTACCACTTATGTCAATTTTTTTTTTAAATGTTAAACCAAACAAGCCAAATAATGAACACCTATACATAAGCCTATGTTTATTCTGTCACTGAGTAAAAAGGAAGACCAATATAAACATCTAAATGAAGATGTTTGTGGTTGTTATCGGGCAAAATTCAGAACTGAGGCTGAAAAGGAAGTTTTAATATGTACACTTGGAGGCCAGCGCTCAATTTAAGAATGTATGAACTTTTAACACCACTTAATTTTTAGTCATTGTTTGAATAAAGCAGAAAATGCAGGTGGCCTTCCTCAACATTTAAACAAATGTCAATAAGTGTGTATGGTTTATCAATGCTGAACATTATCACTTGTTAGTATTAACTAATGAACATCTCACACAATAGCAAGTAAACACTGTCTCTGCTACACTTGGGCGGTATTGTTTTAAGGTAGGACTCAAATATATGCAGACATTGTGTGAAACCAACAACTTACCTTTCTTAATTATATTGCACCACTTTGCACTGTGCTCCAAATTCAAGCTCTCAGTGAATATAATGAGTGGTGTGAAAATTAAGTTCTGACAGATGGACATATTCCTATTGCTAGGACACTACCGAGACATTTTACATCAAAATGGAGAAGTCCGAGTGTTTTATTGCATGGTAATGTCCATGTAGTGCTGCCCTGCCTGGGCAAGCAGTGTTTTATAGCTCTAAATGATCCAGTGTTCAATGCTGATTTAAATACACTGTGCTATACACGTGGCTGGATAACACAGCTCTTAGGTTATGCTTTATTTTCTATTAAAAGTAATTCAGATAACTCAGAAGATAGACGACACAATGTAAATGAGGTGGATATGGTGTGTTGCTGTTGTTGTTGTTGGTAGGACACTATGAAGCTAGCTTGATAACGTTTGGCTAAATATTATATTGTAAACCATTAGCCAAGGCTGCTAACAAGTTACCTAATATCAGACTAACTATTATGTTAGGCAATATGACTAATCTTAATCAATCAAGTGCAAATTAGCCTAATCACATCTTTCTGACCTTCATTAGTACTTTGTATACTGTAGTTTATATAAGTATAATGATAATATTTATTTATGATGTTAGCTCATGATTTTAAAGAGCATGATATTCATGTTTAAGAGTTTTAGTTTTTATCCATTCTTACATCATGTGTCCCAATAACGAGCTTAAAGAGCAGGGTTTTTTTTTTTTTTTTTTTTTTCATTTAGCTGTAACTCTGCTTTTCTCACTTTCCAGCTTCACACAGAGAATCAGAGGCCTCTGTGTCATGCTTGAAAAATCCTTGCAAAGCACTGTCCAGGATCTTCTTTAGCATCTCCAGGACCTTCACCAGCATCCTGCTGAGCATCCTGTTGAGATGTTGTTTTGTGGTTATTGATTCAGTAATAAGTGCTGCTGATGTGTTTACACTCCGTATTACTGCTGTCACTAACAAGGCAGGTGATGACATCACCTAAATACTTAACGAATCTTAAAAGGATCGAAAAATTCATTTATAAATCCCTTTAAAGCTGTAAATGTAGTCAGGCTGCTCACAAATAAATATTATTTACTATTACACTTTTTTGTATTCAAATGGTAAAATACAGATACAAATGGCTTTGTGTGTATTGTATTACACTAGTAAAAATGAGTTTTTCTGTATTCTTATAACATTAATTATGTATTCAAATATTACAAATATTACAAAATATTCAAATTTTATTCTGCAAATTTTTGAAATGATTTGCTAACATATGAATGACTTTACATTTATTTGTGCATTTGCTGGGTGTTTGTAAATATTTATTTAACTCTGTATACTGTATATTTGTGAATTTTATGCTTGTGTGTGTGTAAGGCATTGATACAACTTTAGCTTCATATAAATTACTCTGACTTTTATTTACTGAAAATCAAACAAATGCACAGAATAAATTAAAATAAACACATACATTTTCTTGTTTTCTGAGGATGATTTGTGAGTTTTTCCCCCCTGTCTTTTTCTGCTGTCACACATTGTAATCAGTTTCTTTCCCTTCAGCAATTCTCTGTTATTCACAAAAACCATGTTACTGTTCTAGATAGAGGGAAAGATTTTCTGCCAGGGCAGAGAGCCCACAAACTCTACAAATACTTTATATATACAGAACGCTAACATATATCTTATTATATTCATTTAACATTTTGGTGCTTAAAAACATCAATTTTATCATTATAAAATGAAGCACTGATAAACACCTTACCTTAAATGCACAACATATTAAAGTCATTATTTCATTCATTCAAAATAAAAAAAAGATGATCATTTATAAAAACAAAGATTATGGCATAGGTTTAGCCATCAGGCTTAAATACCTATTTATCTGATCAAATCTTTCCTAATAGCTTTGGATTTATCAAACATGGCAGTAAAAGATGCTGATTAATTAATTAAACACATTAGATTGCTGATTCACTATCAAAATTCTGAAATGTGTTCTGAGGACAAAGCAAATACTGTAGCACAAAAATATTAATACACTATCCTTATAAATCTACACAGATTTTGATGTCAGGGACACTTTAAGAAAGTGTGAAAGTGTACAGGACTGGAGCTATAACAACAACAACAATAATAATAATAATGTGTGTGGTACTTATGTACTTATTTTACCATCTTAACAATCCTAAATCCTATATTATATAATAAAAAGCACAGAATATACAGAACAGATGCAGAAATATGTGCATGGAATTTGGTGGTTTGTTTTTGTTTGTTTGTTTGTGTTACACACACTGTAAACAATAACAGTTAGCTCTTGCTATATAATCTGCCTAACAATCAGTTTATTCACTTACAAATATCACACCTGACTATGACTATTAAACACTAAGTTTTTAATGATTATTAATACACAAATTAACCTTAGCTAAGTTAACAGTGACACGGATTCATTCTGTTTCGCTAACTAGCTAATGCTCCATACTGAAAAAGCAAGTGAATTAGGATTTGACCTTCCACTGAGGATACGTCTTTTAGGAGATAAGTCTGAGATTCTTCAGATTAAAAACAATGAGTCCTCCCTTGTTACTGTGGGTGTAGTCACAGCAGCACAACTGATACTTAGATATTGGAAAGATACCCAATGTCCTACACTTAATATGTGGATTGAATTTATGACTGAGAATGCATCATATGAAAAAATGTTAGCAAAACTGAATGGAAATCACACACACATTGACATGTGGGAGAACTTTATTAAGATTGTCACTTCTAAGGATGATTGATTAGACCCATATTTGACTTGTAACTTATCCATCCTGTTGTGCATTACATTGTGGCCCCCCCTTTTTTAATTTATTTAATTTTGTTTGTACTGGTACTTGAGGTGTTATGTATGAAGAAAACCAATAAAAACTTAAATTAAAAAAAAAAAAAAAAAAAAAAGCTAGTGAAACAGTGATGTGTCATTTGCGAATGAGTCAAATTATTGAGCCGACTCTTTTACGTGAACGTTGATTCTCATATAAGAGCCGTTTGTCCCCCACCTTTTTTATGTAAATACTGGCAATGTCTTTAATTTTGCAGTGTAATTTAATCAAAATTCTTCAATGGACGCCTGTGGAAAGCTGTTCGTTAGTCAAGTGTAGTCAAGTGTGTTAAAGTAGGCGATCAGTTTTCAGGATGAATGGAAATGAATCTTCTTAATGAAGCACAGACACAGTAGGGCACAATAACGTTAGTATAGGGTGATTATTGTGTTTGCCTATGTCATACTGATTATTTACAATTATTTATACACGTTTTACAAAATGCCGGTTTGGAAAAAACTTGAAATATGCGGTTTAAGAAAGAAGAAGAAAGAATCGACTCTTACTGTTCAACCGAGCCAAATGATCCGAATCGCTGAGCCGGAATTCCCATAGCTACAGTAAAGAGCAACTGGGAAGCCCCGCCCACTTCCTTGTTCGTCATCACGTAACATCACGTTATTTTCGAACGTGGCGGCGCCAAGGTGGAAATCCGCCTTGGTGGATGTTTTTTGGATAAGATTTTGCGTGCAAATTATACATTTTGAGAGATGTGACGACGCGGTGGCCTCTAGTAAGGATTATATATCAGCTAATCCTCTCTTTCTGAAGTCTAAACTAAACTGGAGGACATGACAACTGCGGTAAGATGACTATTAGCTACTTGTTTAGCTAACTTTAGCTAGCTGATAATAATAGACTTTTTCTCCTGTTATTGTGACTGACATTAATGGCTATAAAATGCTGATTTAAAATGTAAAAAGTAACTGGAGAGATGTTGTTTTCTCTTGTTTAGGCTTGCAGCAAGTGGAGAGGACTTTTCAGCGTAGGAGAAGATCTGGATGATGAAGTGTGTATATTTTGTTTTTAGAGACATGACAAACATGGTGCTTTAGTGTTAAGAGCTCAAATCACACACCTGAACTACTATAGTGTTTTCCCCAATCATGTACTGCACACTGTAGTGTTTCCCTGCTTTAATACATCATTTAAACCTTCATTAGTTTCTTTCTACCTGAATATCATTCTGTATGTCTCAGGTCCATCACAGTTTGGTGATTTTTTTTTTTTTTTTTTTTTTTTTTTTTTTTTTTTTTTTTTTTTTTTTTTTTTTTTGTTTTTTTT
>CM040466.1:4929144-4956087 GCA_022758105.1 Pangasianodon gigas
TTTTTTTTTTTTTTTTTTTTTTTTTTTTTTTTTTTTTTTTTTGAGCTGAGAAGCTATAGAAACTATGATGTAATTTCCAGTAAAGGAACATAGTGAGCATCGATTGTGGGATTTTTTTTTTAGGGAGCAAACGTTCCAGTGCACTGAATTAAATTTTGTATTGTTTTGCTGTAGGACTTGCTGGATGCTGACTGGACACACACATCTGCTTCTGGGTCATCTGCAGCCTGTGCACCCTTACAAGAATCACATGCAGTGTGTTCCCATGATGCACAGCAGAGCTCCAATGCACCATCAGCCACCTTCTCAAACAGGAGTTCAGTGTCAGACTCTTCAGCACGACTTTCAGATCTTTCAGAATCCAGACCTGTCTGTTTAAGAAGCCTGGCCAATCCTAACTCTTTATCCGTCTCCCACTCTGTCCCTCAGACACCCACTGCTTCTCTTGCTTCTCTTCAAGCACCTTCTGGGGGCTCTAATGCAATCTCATCTCTGCAATATCCCTCAAATTCTCCACCTGACCAGTCAAACCCTCAATCTGGCACCTGCAATGTTCCCAAGAAAGAAATTCCAGCTCAGGATGACTTTGATGACTGGGATGTAGATCTGGAGGAGTTGGATGAGTGTGTTCCTCAGAAAGCTTCTGCTCCAGACACAGAATATGAATCTGACAGCATTTCCCCAGCTAAACGGACGAGATTATCAGCTGTTAGTGAAGATGTACCAGTTGTATCTTCTCTCAGAGGATTCTGCAACACTACTCTGAAATCTGCACCCCCACAGTCCTTTATCCGTTCCCCGTGTTCTACTACGTTTCTCCCACAAAACAACTTGCAACCCTCTGTACCTCCGGTCTGCCGCTTCACCAGTCCAGTGACTCCTGGACCTGTGAGAGCGACATCTCAGTGGCAAAGAGGAGTTGTTACTCCTCGAGCAGAACATCGTTCTCTGTTTCAGGCTGTTTCTCCTGCTCCGTTGACTCCACAAACACCCCGTCCACTCCACATGCCCGTCCTGACTAATCACCTGGTCCAGCTGGTGTCTGCAGCTAGTAAGACACCTCAGAGGCCAAGGAGTGATTCTGTTCGGTCCAAAACGCGACGGTTTCCTGGTCCAGCGGGTGCTCTGCCGCAACAGGTGACTCCTGCGAGTCTGGACTTTAGCTCACTTTATAGAAATTTGGGGGTGTTGTAAGTGGAAGGTTTAAATAGTTCTGTCAGTTGAATACACATTTGTTTTGTCTGTGCATACCTTTTTTAATTCCACAGATCAGTGGGCGGAGTCTGGATGACATCGTTGTGGCAGTTCCACAGACACCAGCACACGGGGCTGTGGCTCGCCTGCGCAGTGAGGTACTATACTACACACATTATCACACAAACTCTATACATATCTCTTTCCGTAGATCATTGTCCTTATACTCTCAGTCAACGTGTGGTTTTAAATTTACTTTAATTAATCTCTCCCAATTTGGTCATTTGCCAGTTCCCACTCCCTTGCTAGTTTTCCCCATCGCATGACAGCTACCAATCAGGGAACGCATCAGTGCCGACATTGTCTGAGAGTGTTTGTGTGGATATAAACAGGTCCCGAGCTCTCAAGTAAATGACGAAGAGGAGTTCAGTGTAGGTCCGTGGGCAGCGATGAAGGCTGAGATGGGATTGGATGAGAGAAACCCTTCCTGTTTCCTCCATTCATACAGCATTGTTATGGTGCTGCGGAAAGTAAGCAAAGCATTCTAGGCACAGTTTGTTTTCCTCACTGTCTTAAATATGCACTAATAGCAGACATTAATTATTTGTCAGGGTAATTAATGGTTGTGTTAATTCAGAGACCTTGGGGTTGTGTCTAATTTGTTTTCTTATGTTTTTTTGTTTTCTTTCTTCTTTGCTTAATGACTTTTCTGCTCCTTTTTTTATTGATTTGTTATTCAGTAACAAATTGTCTTTCTTAGGCGGCCTTAAGGCAGCTGTCTAAGAATAAGGTTCCTAACATGGCCGTGGTGTTAAAGAGCATCATACACACACATGCTGACGCCAAAGCAGTCTTCAGGGACCCCACAGGTAAGGCATGCATCATGCAGATGTGTATCTAAGAATGGTTAATGTTCACAGGCATTGTTTGTGTATGGCAATTTCCACACCCTAGCATTGTGTCAAAGTAGAAACATTTGAGCTAGATTAAATCTAGGGTCATATTTCCAATGCTAAAATTCTCCCTAAACAATAATCATGGCTTACCAACTGTAATTAGACATAGGCACATCTCTCAGGAATTAACAAAAGTGTTGTGTGTTACTTGTAAATCTGACAGCCAGCCAACATGAACAAAATGTGAAAGTTATGTTCAAAGTATTTAAAAAATTGTTCAAAACTGTTGTTTAAGGATAATTATAGTATATGTTAAATGAACGGTATGTGTGAATGATGTTTATGTTTATATTTATATTTAATAATAATTTTTCCTTTAATTTTCACTACAGTGTGGTGTGTTTTTAATATGGCTGCTTATATGTCGTGGTATTGTGATATTTTCAGTAAGGGTATCATACTGTAACTGTAAGTTCTTTAACACCTGCTGTTTCTCCCAATCCGCCAGAGAAGGTTTTACATGGGAAGATTTTTTAAAAGTGATTTCCAGTGTTTTTTGGTCACAGTGGAGCTTCCAAAGTTGGACAAAAGTCATCTATTTTTATTCATTTAATCTTTATTATAGATAATAATAAATCTAATCTACATAGTGAGCTAAGTTAGTTAGTTAGCTGATTCTAGCTAGGACTGATGAGGGCATTGTTATGGTTGCAGAGTGTGATTACTGAGGTTAGTTTTTAAAAAAAAAAAAACTATCAGCACGAAAAGCACTCTGAGCAGCGCATTTTCTGTAAAAACAAAACAAAACATAAAACAGCAAGTGCAAAAGCACCTTAACACTCCTAATTATGGTAGACAGAGATATTGGCAATGCTAAAAATCACCCCGACAGCTATGGGCTCTAGAAGGGGAGGATGATTTTGTTGTACATTTCTCTTAGGTCTTTGTGAAGTGGCACCATTGAAAGCATCTGCTGGAAATCAGCTCCATGTGTATTACAGCGATTTACCTATAGCCCTTTTCTCTCCCTGTACATTGTGTATCAATCTGTGCACTTATGTTTTGCAAATGTATTTATACATTAACTAGGTGAGATGCAGGGTACAGTTCACAGACGGTTGCTGGAGGACAGACAGGGGGAGCTGAAGACTGGTGCAGTGCTGCTGCTCAAACAAGTAATATACCACTGCTCAAATTATACTGCATTACTTACTGTGTGTTCACTAGAATTTTTAAAGCATCTGTGTGATGCTCTTGCCTAGGTGGGCGTGTTCTCCCCCTCTAATAGGAACCACTACCTGAATGTAACACCCAATAACCTTCTTCGAATCTACCCTCCTGGCGGAGCAGTCCACTCCTCCTCCCAGCATTCCCAGCCTGCACTGGTTAGTGGCCATGTTTTCCAATTGCAGCAGGGTTACACGAATGGGTATTTGTGGATGGAATGGAAGTAGATTTGCACTCTTCATTTTTCCCAAGATGTTTTTTGATTAATGTTCATTGTTCAGCAAAGTTTTGTTGATTGTAATATCCCCCGTTGTGTTGAATGGAAATATAGGAACCTGCTGGATTACTGCATTGTGAGTCCTCAAAGCCTGACGAGTGCCCCGTGTCTCAGATGGAGCTGCATTATGATGATGAGGAGGAGGAGGAGGAGCAGAGCAGCGTCCCGGCTAAACTTACAGTCCCAGCTAATGGGGTGGTCCAGTCTACTACACGACCTGACTGCTCAGAGGATGCTCAGTGGGATGCAGGTGCAGTCATATTGAGAAGCTGAGTGTGTTGTATCAAAAATGGAATCAAACATTTATTCCTAGTTTGTGATTTACTGCACAAGTCAATTTTTAGTTGGATAGTTTACATGATCTTTTCAGTGTGGCCTTTATCTGAGACAGACTTCTGAGCTGACCTGCAGGCATGAAAAACATGGTTATGGCTTGAAAAGCATTTTGCTTAGACAGAAAAAACATTGTTAAATAGTGATGTAACATTTAGAGACACTATCATTTCAAAAATAATAGCTTCATGACTCAAATTCACTGTACTATTGTGTACTTTGGTCTGAGAGAAATGGACAATTTATGAGAATTCAAATCTTTGGCAGATTAACCAACAATGACTTTTTTTCCAATTCAGCATTTACATTTAATTATGTTTTGTGGTTCAGCAATGAGGGCATTCATGTAAACACTAAATCTGTTCATTACCTGATTTTAGCAGTGATTGTGTAAACAGCATTAGAGAGTATTTTGTACATGTAAACACAATTTTCACAAGATTATTATCTTTTACCCCTTTTTTTCACTTATTGCTTCTATTCTGTCTGATGGCTGCAAGTTTTGTGCAAACTTATCACTGAATGAAGCATCATTGCTGCGTATGTTGCATGTGTTTTTGTTTGGTGTTTTTTTTTTTTTTTAAATTGTTTTAAGTTGCTGTTAAGTTGCATGAAATTGTTTTAATGCAGGTTGAAACTTGTGTGGCTGTACTACATGTAAAGCCAGCTTTACAGGGTGTCCCAAAAATCTAAATACATAGTAGACTATTTGCCAGCACCACGTCGGTTGTGCCTTCGTCAGTGGATGTTCGTGGACATCCGCTTCTCGGTTGGTCCACAACACTTCCAGTCTTTTTGAATTTGTTAATAAGTTTGGAAACAGTGTCGTGTGCGATGCGCTTGCCATGTTTCCTTTTAAAGTCCATCGCAACCTTGCGACAGCTTCCCAATGAAAAATTTTGCGACAGCTTCCCAATGAAAAATTTTGGAAGACATTTTGCTAAAAGTGTTAATTTCCCCTATGTATGGAGACTTTTGGGACACCCTGTAGTGAGAAAGTTGTTTCTATGGTAACAATCTATGATTATAAAGATTTATGTACTTTACTAGAGATTCGACATTGTCTAACAATGGACTTGGGTCACTTATTTTTTTTTCCATTCTAGTTTGTGAAACACAAGAGGGCAGTAGAGGGCAATTTTATCATTTGCGTCTAAATCCATGCATTAATTCACTGAGGTCTGATGAAATTATTAGACGCTCATTAAAGGTTAACATCTGTGAAACTAATTTTATGTGCATATGTTTCTAAATGCTAATTTGTTAATCTGCTTGTGTCTTGCAGATGATCTTGATGAGCTGCTTGGGGAGTTGCCTGTGGAGTCTTACTCTGCCTGACGCTGACACCATTACCATAGAAATCTACCAGACCACAGCCAAATGGCTTAGCTGTGCTTTTTTTTTGTTCAGTTTGTGTATAGAAGTTGTTGTAAGATATGTACATAATCAGAAAGCAGTTGTCTAGACAAGATGAAGAATAAATGCTTGACTTTGAACTGTCTTCAGGATTTTAGTGAGTCTTTTTTTTTTTTTTTCCAACCTGAGTATTGTAGGGTTAATTCTTCCTGGTTAAATAATACAAGAACGCAGTGCATTTCAGCAGATGAGTTCATGCTAATTTCACATCATGATTTTCTTTTACACACCAACACCACCCTGTTACTCAGGCATTCGCAGTGGTTTGTGACTTCGCAGTGGTTTGTGACTTCTCAGTGGAAATGTGAATGAGCTCAGTGTATTGATGAGTGTAATATTTGAGCTGTCATAGAGACAGGTGTGCTGGTGTAGGTTTCCATGGTTACTCCATCCTGCGCCCTTGAATTTAAAGCGGCTCTTGAGACAAAAGTCTGACAGCTTGATCCGCTTGTGAAGATTGTGAAGACATAATAGGTCGTTTAGGGTCATTGTCAGTGGTTTTATTGGACTTTATTCATGTCAAAATCTGTCCTATGCCAATAGACTTGTTGAATAAGGAGTATTGTGAATTTTTTTTTATAGCTATGTCTCTTTTCTCCTTATGCTTTTTCACCTTTCTCTCGTTTCCTCCTACTCCTCATGCAAGTAATCATGTTATCACACGCAGATGAAGCATATTCCCGTTTGCATTATGACGGTATGCGATTACCTATTCTTTCATTAATGATTATCATGTCATATCCCATTCACACTTCTTATTTTAACTCTTCAGATCCATTGACAGACTGTAAATATTGGAGTGTTTTGAGAGGAAATCTGTGTTGCTAGGAAAGGGGCACTGCCAGATGGTGAAACTTTCCTTTTCTACTTGTGAGACTTACGTACTTTTTTAAAATGCAAAACATGGGTTTTTGACATCCAAAGGGAATAGTAATCGAGTTTTTAAATGGGTTTGTCTTTTTGAGTGTTGCTGAACTGTTATTTGGACCTTTTGCTGCTGCTCAAAATGACAGTTTAATTTAACTGCTAATTTAACAACCAAAGTGTGTCACAGGTTTAAAAAGTGGCATTTTCTCTGCTTCCTTTGAACTTTAATGAGCTCCAAGATTCAGCACAGAGAATCCCAGGCTCAGACAGGAATGATCAGAAAGTAACCTGTAAAGAAATCATGCTTCAAAAGGTCTCCATCTTGCATAGGGGAAGAAGAAATGTATTTGTTCTTGGTTGAGTCCCAGAGGAGAGTTAATCTGTGTTTAAACTGCATACACATTAGCTGAGCCGCAGAAGCACAGGGACCCTGTCTGAGACACCTCATTAAATCATTAGCAGGCTGGAAGGCCTGCAGCTGTCAGGAATATCAGAGGAATCCACAGGCAATGTGGTATGAGGAGGAAACCCAACCTCTGGATTAGGAACATGTTCAGTCTAACACTGATGCAGAAATGCCAGGTCTTGAGGAGCTAAGTGTGTCTCTTTTTATTTCTTTGATTTTGCCTCCTTGCTTCCCTTCCTCACTTCTTGACTCCTCCCTCTGAGGAACAGAGGTGTGAAAAGGGTGTGAAAGAATGGAAATAAACACAGGAGAAATCAAGAAAAATCATATTTGCTATATAAGACCTTACTCACTGAAGAGTCACTTTAAAGCAAAAAGTGAATTCACCTATTGATGACATGCTACCCAGCTGTATTACCTTTTATAACATTTGTATATACACAACAGATTTTTGAGCCTAAACAAGAATCTACTCATCACTTGAATCTACTCAACACCTGCCATTATTATTATTATTATTATTATTATTATTATTATTAATTTATTTATTTATTTTCATATTGTAAGACCAAGGATTGCAAGGCCAAGACTGATGGATTTTATTCATACCCATTGTTTATTTAGCTTTAGTTTATCAATTTTGAATTTGTGGTTCTTATTGTTGTACCTTGTATTAGAATTATTTCTGGGGGAGAGTTGGAGCATTTATACCTTACGTTTATACATCAAAAATATTTAGAAGCGTCCTAACTACTCGCTCCTTGATTCCTCCGAGTGTGCTTTAAGAATTGTTACTTTCCTTAACAAAGACAAACCTTGATTCATTTCTGGGTCACGGACTGAAGGATGTAGGATCAAGGAGGCATCAATTAGAGATTTGAGGCACACTTCTTGCTCTGCAGTGCAGTTCTGAAGTGTGAAGCCACTTCTGTCTGAAGCTTTTTTTAATCTGCCTGTATCATTTGCTTAACTGGTAAATAAAAAATTAACAAAACTAATAAGTATGTCCAGCTTCATTTCTTTAATGTTTGCCTCACCAGAAGTTATTGAATTACCTTTACAGGGTGACTGTGAAAGCACTGCAGGACGCTATGCAGTCTCTAGAGGGCAACTCATTCTCATTAAGACTGAAAGAATAGTTCATGACGTTACTAAATGAAATGCATTTCACTACATTCATTTGTTTAGCTAAACCTTTAGTACTTTTAGGCTTCACACATTTTCTCTCCTTACTAACTGCCTCCTCGATCCATTTTGAACACTTTAACCAAAGCTGCCAATCACAGTACCAGCTCTTTACTCCATCTAACCCAGTGAATGACATGACATGTAGCCCGAAGATGCGCCACCTGTAACAAACCAGCCTTTTATTATTGACCCAGGTCAGAGGACTTAATAGCTCCAAACTGTCCTAAGGAGTCAGGCTAAGTAGGTGCATTTTTAAACCACATCTCAGGAGTCAGGCTATTGAAATTAGTATTCTGCCATAGTACAACATAACATTACACATTCCTGCAGCAATGCTCGAAAAGGAGTTGAATTTCTGTTTGATTTGAAATGTTTGAACGACTGTTGACCTCCAGGTTTAATTTCATATAGGAAAAATCTATCCAGAATGCCTTGCATATTATGCTTTATAATTAAAATTGTGTCCAAGATTTATCTTGTAGTGAAATCCCGAAACATAGGTTAAACATAGTTAAATGCCATGTTAGTCTATCTTCTCTTAAGTTACTAATTTTCCTACATTACCCACAGTGCTGTCCTATGTTTGGTTCAGTGGGGATTACTCCTCGCTTTATCTCCACCTAAATCTCTTTATCTCTGCTTTAGTCCAGCTCTCTCACCTCGTCATCTGTACACTCTGCTCAAACAGATCAGGTTCTATAGCTACAACTTTCATGTTAATACCACTGTCAACACAGATGCAGATCACTAACTAGCCAAGACAAATCTCTGCCAAAGCTCGGCACAACTGGGTCGTGTAGCTGCATTGCATTCTGGAACTTTGAACCCAATCTTTGCTGTTTCTACTCCTGTATTAGATTTCTCATTAATATGATTTTGAATGTTGCTGGAAAATGGCGAGTGAGAAAACGGTGAGTTTTGTTTTTAGGAGCTTACAGCTACACCTGATCATTATCCTTTATATTTCAGATTGTTTACAGTTTTCTCCAGTTAAACATCATTGTTTGCTAACTAAAGCTAATAACTTTGCTAGCAATATCCCCCTGCGATGTCAGAGCAGCACACAGCAACTAACTATTCACAGGAATAGCAAACAGTCAATACCAGCCAAAAGATTAGCACCAGTATCACTAAACACATCACAAATATTACAGTACAAACATTTTTGGGTTTCAGGGTGGACTTTTCCTTTAAGGACAGTCAATAATGGATGGAGAGGATATTGATCTGTGCATGCTTCCCCCTATTTCTACCTTGCTGCGTACTCTTACTATATTTTTTATGTTGTACTGTGTAGTCTTACACTGCCTACTTCTTTGTGCTGTCATTATTGTTTACATCGTACATCATACTATTTTTCCTGTGTCTTGACAAGACAATAAAATGCTCAATGAACATGAAAGTATGTTTCAGTTACCTCCAAAACACCTCATATGACAGGTTTAGGGGAGTACTCTTCACAGTGAAGTCTTAGCACCTGGGGGAAACTTTTCTTATTTGATGAAATCTTTCAGCACTTTTTATTGGTTCTTAGAAGATTTCTGTCTAGTCTGTTGTGACTATTTTACCTTGTGAATACTTAAATAGGTATTACATAAATGCCAAACCACTGCTTTTTGAATATTTGAATTTGTTTTCCACAGGGGCTGCATATATCATGTTTAGATCCAGAATAAATATTATTTATACTGATATATCTGAATATCTGTATGCACAGCTGTTAATTCATCACATTTTAATCATAGCTTACATGCACGTGAAATAGCTCATGCATTTACTGTTTGCATAAAAAACAATTTTTCCCCCCCATATATGACTTGGAGAAGCTAATACAGAACCTGTAAATGTGATATACAGGAGCATTGGTTGGGTTGCCAGTAGATTTTCCCCATAACTCCACTCTAATTTGAAACTGCATGCGTGGGTTTATTTTCTTTGTCTGCTGATTGGTATTTTTAGCGTCTTTCATAGTTCTACATTTAATCTTTACACTGAATCATGTACTAGCACGCACCTCTTGTGCATTGGGTTAGTTCTGTGTTGTTTCCGAAGAGCCATTGGGATGATTTTTCACGCATATCTGGCAACCCTGACAGGTAAAAAGTACCTTGGAAACTGCAGACGATATTTAAAAACACTTCTATCAGTTCTCTACTAGTGCATATAAAATATCAGTATTTATTTTAGATACTTAGCTGCAGCCTATTGAATAATTAAAGCAGTTAATTACCATTTAGGGCATCATTATTAAGTTTCCCTCCAAATGTGCACCTCAGGTGATGGAAGAAGCGCGCGCAGCGTTTGTGTCGTCGAAAAATAACGGCTCTCTTTACATTTTTTATTCCTTTTAAAGGTGAGTAAAGTTACTACATAATTTCCTTCACTTTACAGAAATGTAAACAAGCATATTAACTAATTCATGGGTAAATACCGAATCACATTTTAATTATAATTATATCTATTTACCATTTTGGTATTTGGTCGTTGGGAGTCAAATGTGTAATGTGTTAGCCGGGATGCTAACGAGTTAACGGTTTGTTGACAAACAAAAGGTGAATATTGCATTTCATAATCATAAAACCTTTTCGATAGTGTTTCTTTCAAGATGAAATTTATTGAAATTTGTAAGAATTGCTGGCTATGTAAGGAATAAAACACAACAGGTTGTGCTGTTATAGGAAAATAATCAGCTATGTGGTGGTATGATGAAGCGGAGTTACTGTTACCAGCATAAAGCTGATTATTTTCCAGAAATAGCACGTCAAGAAGTGTTTTATTACATTTTTAAATTTATTTATTATTAATGAATGATGCATCGTATTTTAAAATTGTATATAGAATATATTGTATTATACTGTGTTGTAGAATGTTGTAGAACTTTGCAAGACAAGTTAGTTCCTGTTATCACTCACATTATAGCAGCTGTAAACAGTCGTTCCCTTCTCTTTTTTCCTCTCTCTTGAAGATAATAAGACAATAAACACAGCTTAGCGTGTTACAGAGAATCCCGAAAGCCTAAACTCCTCTGTTCTGAGGACTCTCATGGTGGAAAACTTGCTACAAAGCACTGACACTGGACACTTCTTCGATAAATGTTAAATAAATGTCTCCTTACAGAAAAAAAATCACTGTATCAATGATTCAATGTTTTATTTTAATACAATATTTAACTTTTGGCTTGTGGCCATACAAGTTAGTAGGTCACATGACCATAACATAACCTGCGCTAAGAAATTGATAACTTACCTAAAACCAATAGAAGCGTCACTCTTTTTAGACGTCCTTTTCAAAGTCATTTATATTTGACTGTTCTATGTTTTAAACTCAGTCAGTACTTGTTTATGCTTTGGTTTCACCATGAAGATAAAAGGACCAAGTGATTCCTTGAGTATCTTTATACAATTGGATAAAGACTTATTTCTGAGAAGGACATTTCTATAAGGTCTCTTACATTGTCAGTATTTGTTATGTTGTGATTGTAAGATGAAAAGACAGTGGTTGTGAGAACAAGCGGTAGAGCGAGGAAAATAAATAAATGGAAAGGCATTTTAATCTGTATACTGAGAAAGCCAACTGTGAGGTAATCCATGATTAATCATGGAACTGTGACTTTGCAACAACCCTAGACCTCCATTTTGTAATCAGTGGTAATAACCTTTTGTGAATTTGATGAAACCACAATCATGGTGTTCCAGGATGGGCTCATTACTGATCTACTGTTCATCTACTGTTGCTGCTGTTTTTACAAGGAGTTGAACAAAGTCTGTTTGTCTATCTGTCTAGCTATATAGATAACTAGCTCGCTCCTTATCTGTAGGTCTAATTGTTCATCTACCAATGGTATATCCGATGTCGCTCCATGCTGAGTCTAATCTGCTTGCTTTTGCTGTTCCACTGCTATAATCAGAGGCTACACATGCCTGAGGGAACTGGCCTAATATCTGACAGAGATGCTCAGAGATGCATTTCACATTCATTACTAGGCCAGAATCATGTGGTTGTCCCATGAAGGGCAGATACTGTGTCCGTATGCTGCATGTGTGCACTGTAGGGTCTCTAGTATATAACCTAGGCTTGTTTTTGGTGTATGAATGTATGCATATTGTCTTCTGTGTCTTAGAGTGTAATATCCACACATGGCTCATGTTGGCTGTGTGTAGCCTAAAACCAAATAAAGTCAAGTTAAAGGCTACCTGTGTGTTAATTTGCTACTGAAAGCATACAAAAGGCTGCATTCAGGGTCTGTATATGCACAGTCATGTAGCTTTTCCTTGAACAGTTTGGACAGAATGAAAAACCTGAGCCATGTCTTCTCCTCCATAGAGGTGTCTTTGCTTGAGCTCAGGTCACGGAGGCTGAAATGAATGTGATAATAACAGGAAGAGGTGTATAATAAAAGTGGTCAGGTCATGCGAAATGGACAAGGAGTGGGCGAAGGAGAATAGAGCAGCTGTCAGATGGAATAAAGTAATCGTATGACTCGAGAATACTTGTAAAAAAAATATTTCAAATGGAGGGTGACATTTCCTGCACTTAGAAAAGTAAAGTACATTTAAAAAAACCTCGTTCTTCTTTCTACCTGCATTCCTTTCACTTTTAAAAGGTACGTGCATGCTGTGGAGTAGATCAATAGCTCTGGTTGTGCTTTTCCTCACAACTGCAGTCTGGTGATGGAGTTCAGATGAGAAATAAGCATTGTGGATATGAGGAGGTGCCAAGGAACAAACTTTTTTTTTTTCCTCCTAATGGACGACATCCAGAATGCGGTAGTTAGGAATAAGGAAAGAAGGATGATCTGTTGTGGTTACACCCACACAGAGAAATAAGATCTGTCTATAGTGTGTTGTGTTGCCTGTTTGCGTTCTCTTTTATCCATTTAACACTTACTGTAAAATCCCCCTTTTCACTGTTATCTCTTATCTCACACTACATACTCATCCTGTCCTAACTAGGGCTTTTGCACTCTGTGGGATTCACGACAAGAGTATACACGAGGTCCGAAAGGCAGTAGGAAGTCTAATTTCTATTTGTTGATCAAAAGTGTGCTCACAAGCTGCCTGTATGAGCCCTTACCACACCCTTTGCCAAAGCCTGCATTGCTGTGGTATCAGCTGCAGTTTCCAACCCAGAATACCTTGAGATTATTACAAGACTGATACCAAAAAAATTTATAGGAGTTAGAGTCTTAAAGCATCCTTCTTAGTTAACTTGTCTTTATGTAGCATTGGTGTTACAACCAGTGACAAGTAGTGAGAGCAGGACCACCTTCATTAACATCTGAGGCATTTACAGCATTCATTCAATTTTCCTTAGTATCTGTCTGGTCAGAGTCACTGTGATTTAAAATAGGCGACTAGTTTGTTTATTTTCGGTCAATAGAACCACCCAAATTCTTTCAAAAATATAATGGGCTGGTATAAACATACATAATAACTGTGCGAGAGGGATTAAATAAAACATTCCTGCACACATCTCAGGTTGTGAAAAATTATGAACTTGAGCGATATAGCTGAGGCTTTTTTTTTTTTTTGCTATCCAGCGACAGCTATTCAAAGGAGCAAAATTGATCATGCTGTCTGCATGGGAGGGATGGCATACTCTCTTCTCCCCTGTCAATTACAGCGACACTAGTCAGTCGTGGGTGTCTGTGAGCGACAGTAGTCAGTCGTGGGTCTCTGTGAGCTCATGTATGCAGAAGAGGGTAGATAGCACTAAATAAAAGGGCAACAAGCAATAAATAAAAGAAAACATTTAGTATTATGTTAAAAAAAATATTAATATTAAGTAATGTTTAAGATCCCTTGTTCTACTTTTAGTCACTTAACATGTGTTTCTGTTTGCCTAAATGACCCTTATGTGGCTTGATGTAGAAAATGTCCAGTTATGATGTTTATTCATGCAGAATCTTTCAGGAGAGAAATAGATTAATTCTCTCAACCCTAGAAAAAAAAAAAAACAGACTGCTTACACACATAAGCATATATGTGTCTGTGATAGAAAGCTGCCATACTAAAGTGGTCTCCCTTTCTCTCTTTCTCTCTTACACGCTCTTTTCCTCTTCCTCTCCCCCTCCTCTATCCTTTTTTCCTCTGTGCGTACGGCGCTCATCTCTGGTTTCTTCATTACCCTCTGCTCTGCATTTGTCCTCAGTTGTGTGTGCTCTTCCACTGCGTGGATGGATGGGAGTGGAGTATGAGCACGTGTGTATCAGTACAGGGAGGAAAGAGAGAGAGAAGGCAACACTGAAGCAGACTCGAGTAAACGGCTTGCGGAGCGTGTGAGAGACCGAGGCTGATCAGCGCTGTGCGTGCATGTAAGTATCTCCCCCCCTTCACAGCATCTGTGTGTGTGAGTAGGTCACGTTTGTATCAGCTTGTCCGTTAGCCGTTGTTGGGAGAAAATAGGAGGGTGCATTGCTCCGTCTGTCCTCACAAGAGCTGGAGGCACTGGAATTCTGAGGTCCTAACACATTGACTTTACACACACACACACACACGCACACGCACACGCACAAGCAAACACACAGCCGGTTTAGGATCATGCACGGCGTCATCTCGAGCCTTGACCCGCCTCCCTAACTCACTCACTCTCTCTCTCTTTCTCTCTCTCTCTCTCCCCCTGTCTCCATCTCTCACACAGGCACAGATACTCGCATACACAACTGGATGTTGTACTGCATGTGAGGTGCTTGCACTTGTTGTTGGCTGTCCACTGTGTGTGTGCTCGCGCATGTGTGTGTGTGTGTGTTTTATTTGTGGTTTGGCTATGTTTGAGGCGCTCTGACTTGAAGCTGCATTTGTATTATTGGCTGAAAATGAGGAGAGAGAAAAGAGAGGCGAGCTGTCAATTGTGGAAAATAGAGAGAGTAGGCTTGGTTTTGGGGCAGGCTGGATGAGAGAAAGTGGACAAAGAGATGCTGGCAAGAAGGAACAGGGTAAAATGTAGAGCAGTGTATTTTTTAAAACCTCTGTTCCCTTGTTCCCCACTAACTCTTCTTGTGTTTATGAGTGTATTTTCTAGGTGACCCTAATATTTATGTATAGGGACAGCTGCACTTTCACGTCACTTGCTCTGTGTAATCCACCCCTCTCTTGCTGTATATCAGCTGGTACCTAAGGGGACTCTTTGGCTGAAATCCATTTTGATATGCCTATGTGTGTGTGTGTGTGTGTGTGCCCTAGCCTTTCTCATTACTTCCACTTGTCATTGCCAAAGGTGTTGTTAGATTGATTGTCATCTCATCCCTATTTTTCTTAGGCTATACTCAGACAGACAGTTCATGCCTAACTCATATTCAGTTTAAACAATAATTGCCAAAAAAACAAAGTTATATTTGTATATTATTTCAAATCCAGAATAATATATCTGGATGTAACAATTGGTCTGACTAGTCAAATCAGAGTACATATATACATATATTTTTTTTGTTTCCAGCATTCAGTGCATGGTGCTTTTCTCAGTCAAACATTTGAGACAAGAACAACAACACTGATTAAAACCAGCATGAAGGCAGGCCAGGGGAAGACAAGTGGACCATCTTCTTTTGTTGTTTAAAAATTATTTAATTCTTGTTATCTGTTATCTGAGCTGCGTATGTTAAGAACTATAACCAGTCATTGCCCTTATGTAAAACATAACATCTATAGTGAAATCTGTGTTAGCTGGCTAACAGGCTAACTTTTTCATACTTAACATATTTCATACTTAATATATTCATTAACATATATGAGCAAATAGTCTGAATAAACAAATCACATTTAGTCACTTGTAACTGACAATGCTCACATTCAGTCAAAAAATGGTTTACTAATAAAGATTTTCTTTCTACCTCAAAATCTATTTGTGACATGTACACTCTTTCAGAAGCCTCAGTGCCTCTATCTTTCTTTTCCACCTCTTGCATCTCTTGACTGTTTCTCTGTCACTCTTACATGTATGTATACTTTAGTATTTTCACTAAACACAGAGTAACATAAAGGTTTTCCATTCTTCTCTCCTTTCTGTAGGTGAGTGTTTGTGTATTGTGCACTGCATAAGTATTCACTCACCTTGAACTTTTCCACATTTTGTAGTGTTACAACGTGGACCTGAAATGGACTTAATTGGGAATATATGTTATGAAGCTACACAAAAATGTTCATAATACTGAAGTAAGGGAACAATCAATTACTTACAATTAAAAAACATAAAAATGTTTTGTTTGCATAATTGTTTACCTTCATTGCTGTGAACCCCTTAAATTACTGATGCAACCAGGTGCCATCAGTAGTCACATAATTATTTGAATGGAGTCCACCTATGTGCAATTAAACACCTGTTCCAGGAAGGCTTCAGAGTTTGTTGGATTATACCTAAGCAAACAGCATCATGAACACCAAGGAGCTATCAAAACAAGTCTGGGACCAAGTTCTGGAAAAGTATTTTTTAGGGTTTGGTTATGAAAATGTCCCAAAATTTGAACATCCAATGGAGTACTGTTAAATCCATTATTAAAAATGGAAAGAATATGGCACAACTGCGAATCTGCATAGAGGTGGCTGTCCACCAAAAGTCAGAGACTGGGTAGAGAGAGGATTAGTCATAGAAGAAACCAAGAGGCCAAGGGTAACTCTTAACATGATGCTATAATGACATACAGTCCACTTCAGTTGTAACACTACAAAATATTGAAAAATATAAGGGGTTGAGTGTTTGTGTATTTTGCCTTGAATGTCTGCACTCTCCTCTCTGCAGGTCAGTGTTCACGTGTTTGTGCATATGTGTTTTGACTGGAGCTCTGTACTCTCTCCCCTCCCCACAGGTGTGCCAGTGCCCATGATGGAGCTGAAAGACAGCTGTGCCAGCGAGGGCAGCCATGAAACAGAAAGCGCTGGCACAGGCAACCTGTCAGGCCCTTTGTCCTGGCACTTGTTTGCCCAGCGCAGCACGCTACATGGCCTGCGTTACGTTTTCCCACACCGTCGCTCCTCAGCACTGCGACGTCTGCTCTGGAGCGCAGCTCTACTGGCCTGTCTTGGTTTGTTGGCACTGGAGGCTGCGGAGCGTGTAGCCCACTTCCTGTCATATCCACATGTGGCTAGCGTGGGTGCAGTGCCTGCAACGAGCCTTGTGTTCCCTGCTGTCACAGTGTGCAACCTGAATGCCTACCGCTTCACACGGCTCACGCGTAATGACCTGTACCATGCAGGAGAATTGCTGGCGCTGCTTGACGTGCATCTGCATGTGCCTGAGCCACAGCTGGCTGAGCCCCACGTGCTTGACTTTCTCGCAGAGCGTGCCAATTTCAGTGGCTTCCGGCCCAAACCGTTTAGCATGCGCGAGTTCACTGAGCGCGTCGGCCATGACCTACACGAGATGATGCTTTACTGCCGCTATGAGGGTCAGGAGTGCAGCCATCGGGACTTCAAAACCGTGAGTCTCCTGTTTTTTATATATATATATATATTTCATGGCTTTGGAGAGACAGGAAAAGCCAGACTGATTGTTCCTGAGAACTACAGTATGGTTGGATGTATAGCTGGCAACTCATAACTTTATGTGGGTTGGGTGTTGGCCACTTAGGGGATCATTTAAAATGTATAGTTAACCCTTGGATGGATTTGAAATGGATTATCTAACATCTTTAGCCTTGTTAGGTGTTCTCACTTACTATGAATAAAAATATGCAATTACTTTAGGAGGACAGGTTCAAAACACATTCTTAGAAATGCATATTAGGAGCTTTTTTCTGTAGACACAAACCTGTCTGGCGTGATAATAGTGATACTATGCTAATCCTAAAACAGCAGCTGTCTCTGATGAAGCAGTCCCAATTACCACCATAATGACACACTGTTTATTTAAAGATTTGACCATTAAATTGGAATGAGTGGTATAGATAGTGATGAAATGGGTGAATGTGGGTGCTGCTGCTCATTTGGAGTTCTCTGCTCTAATTTTCCTCCTCTATTTCCAGTCATTCTCTCTTGTTAAGTCTTGGATTTCTCCCATGCTTATGCCCAAAGGGAATACATAGAATCTTGTATACATAGAATCCTGAATCCTGTATCCTGTATACGTAAAATACAGAGTTAAGTACAAAGACATTAGGCTGGCTATGTATATATAAACTTCTATTACTTTCTGTGTTGGGTTTTTTTTTTGTAGATGGTTACTAATTACTTTAAATGTTTCAGCTTGTAAAAAAAAAAAGAAAGAAAAAAGACAAAATTGCACTCTCCGGTCCTGTTTTTAGACCTTTTTTCTACTCTGTGCGTCATGTCTCATCAGATGTAGCGAGAGGGAGATGTGAAATGACTGTGTGCTGTCTGCTTTGAAGATTCCCCTTTAGAGATAAATGTGTGTGTGTGTGTGTGTCTGTGCTCCCTTGGGGAGTCTGGCTGGCTGTGTGTGTGTGTTCTGCTGTGACCCACTTCCACACACAAAACTCATGCACACACACTGCACTTGCAGACCTTGAGGATGCTAATTTTTGTGGGTGGAAAAGTAGTAAAGGGAAAATTTATTGTGACACACCTCAGTTACAGGGGATGTTCTTATAAATCAACACATTTAGGCTACGTTGACCTTTGTTGTTTTGTTGATTCGTTGACCCTGATTAAGTACTGCCCAGTGGAGTAAACATTCAGCTGATCTCTTTTAAGAAATGGCTGTCATCGAGAGTGTTTACCTTTTGAGGCGAAAACTGGCAATATAGCTCATATATCAAAATGTAGTCATAGTTAAGAATGAAGATTAATTACTGGTTAATGTGCCAGATTAGCATATTCCGGTATATCAGGCTGTTATTCTAGTAGTAGCAAGTTTTAAGAGGCCTTGGAGGCAAGGAAAGAGGTGTAAATGAACTCTATATCACTGTTTTTGAACCATTCTAGGAACTCTAGAGGGGCTTTTTTCCTGTGACACAGAGCCCGGAGAGACCTGGACTGTTTTCACTTTTTTTTTTTTCATTTTCACAGCAAATTATCATCCACTGTAATCATGATGTCTGTCCACCTGCCTCGAAAACAATCAGATGGTTAAAATAAATTGGAGATGGTATCTCTCCCGTGATGCTGTCCACACGTGGAAAAACAAATCACTTTAATATGATTACACCTCTTATTTTTTCTGCTGTAGCAAGAACAATGGCAAAACGAATCAGTGGCCAACCTCACAAACTACATTCAAGGAGTGTCAAAATTGTCTAAACAATGAAATTTTAGACAATAGATAAAGCACCAGGGCTTTTTAATTTTTTTTTTGATAAAATATACGCATTTCACATTTAGGGATAAATAAATATGCATCTTACTTTAAAATAAATGTTTATACAGTTTACATTTATATTGACAAGCACCAATGTAGTTTTAATGAATTTAAATTTTTTTTATTGTAGATATGCAAGTACATAGAATGACCAAAACATAATAATTGACATACATTTTAATTATAAGTCTCTTAGTACTAATATACAGAAGTCTTTAAAAAACATATTAAAAATAAGTTCTTTGTTAATTACAAACACTTAATATATGAGCAGTATGTTGAACCAACATGTTGAACCCATGTGTGACAGTGTGCTGACTCTGTGGTTCTAGGTAGTAATTACTGTGTTTTGCTCATGGCAATGGAGTCCTCCCTGAGTAAAGTGTAGTTTAGTTTTAAATATTGCTACTGCTGCAGTGGTAGTAAGGACTAGACACAGGGGTCTAACACAGGGGTGTCAAACTCACTTCAGTTAACACACTTAGTCCAATAACACATCTTACCACCTCTTAAATGTGCTCATTTATTAACATTTATCTGAAAAGTACATTCTGAATGCACAAATGGATTGAACATCACCTACAGCATTACATCACCTACAAAACAGATGAACACACTGCAATTCATTAACCAAAAAATAAATAAATAAATAAATATCTCCTATAATATTGAAGTGGTCTAATTTTATTTTTTATTTTACCATTTAAAAAATGTAAACATTGATTGGATAAGTGTTCACCCCTTTTGCTGTGCTTTTAAAGTCTTAAAAGTGATTATTTTAGAAAGAGACATGCTTACATTATCAAAGTTTTAGCTTGTTAATGAAGAAATACATCATTAGCACATTTTGTCAGTAGCTGAGTTATGGCCTGAGCTGAGTTATTTATTGCTCTATTTTTCCCCTAGTGGAATAATAGGCTAGCTCCTTTTTTAAAATTCAGTTCAATTAGGGTAGTGATGGCTCAGTGGTTAAGGCATTGGATTACTAATCAGACACCCGTGAGTTCAAATCCCAGCACCACTGTGGGGCTGTTGAGCAAGGCAACCTTAACCTTCAACTGTATCCTGTGTTGGGGTGAGGTACTTTGGATGAAAGTGTCAGCCAAATAATGTAAATTGTGGTCCACATGCAGCACTGGTTCTAGCTGTGTGTTTGACACCCATGGTCTAACAGAGTTATTTTGATGTTGTGTAGATTGTACAGTGTAGAATGTTTTCTAGCTTGTATAGCACACAAGGCAAATAAACCGGCTTTGTTTGTGTCCTTTCTCTCATTTGACTGCACATCTTTTCAGGTCAAAGAAAGGTTTGGTTTTCATTTGGTACAGAGAATCCTTGATACATAGAAAAAATTGTTTAGTATGTCCCATCAGTCACTGTCTCTGGCTTTAGCTGAAAATCTGGGCAGTTATTTCAAGGCAAGGCTTTTAGACTTCCCATAAGACTTCTGACTTTAGCTTTAAGCACCTTTTAATCAAGTTTTAAAAACTTCTTAGCTTGTATGGTATAATTTATGCTGGTAACAGACCTTGGTCTGAACTATGCATTAGGCTTTCACTGATTCACAAGATTCACCAATCTTCAGATTGCTAATGTCAAAATAAGATAAATTCGTTATTTTAAAAAAGAAAATACCAAGAAAGAATAATCTGGTGTAATAACATTACTTGATTGTAAAAATTTGCTCAAAGGCTTTGACTCTTTCTTGTGTGTCTCTTCTAAAGCAATGTCATAATGCGTTAAATACTTTTTTTAAAGTTTAGCGAGTCAACATTATCCTGATAATTTCTTCTCCTGGAAGAAGGACAGTCTGTTTATACCTATCTTCTGTGACAAGGGACCAAAACAACATTTTTCATTTCTTGGATTGTTTTGAGCATTGCTAAGAGATTAAGAATGTGTGTGTGGAAGATAAATGAGTGCAGTATAGCAGTACAAGACCTCAATAATGATATTTTAAATAAATAATAATATGTTTGTGGGCTTCAATGCCTCTGACATGAGTAAAAAAGTGGATAAGACAGAAAAGTTGGAAATGTGTTCATTCATGTGCATGCATATGTTTGAGTGAGTACTGTGTGTACTTGAGTCTGTGTATTCTTGAACTTGATGACAACTAATGGTCCTAGAAATAGTCCTTTTAGGAAAAGGAATAATTATCTCCAACAGTGACAAGTTCATAAAGAGTAGCACTGAGCACTAAAGCATGTGTGGAAGTGTGTGGGCCCAGGAGAGCAGTAAAAATAGCATCATGGGAAGAGGTGTGTGAAATCACTGTGAGATAATGCAGGAGAAAGGATATGTGTGTATATGGTAACGTAGAGGCTAGATATGTGTGTAAAAGCATGATCACATAGAGTAGATGAGTACCAGAAGGACAGGACTGGGAATCTGTATGTTTGTGTGTTTTTCCAGTTCTAACACACCTGAATTAGTTTATAAAGTGTTTAGCAATTAGCTAATGAGCTGGGTCAGGTGTGTTACATTAGTGAAAACACTAAACCATGCAGAGCTTGGGCTTCCCAGGACAGTGGAGTATATCATCAGCTGCATTCGGATCTTCGCACAAGCTTGATATATTTATTATACTACAAATGTGCTTTCAGGATTCATATGGCAGCTTGCTTGTGGTGGCAAAAGTTAGTGTTATGCAGAGTGAGCATGTGTATGAGTGTGGGTGCGTGATAGGGTTTATTTTAGGATGTGACTGAGCCTTGATGAGCACTCTAACAACCAACATCAATGTGTCAAATTGCATTGAAATCAAAGTCAATGCCTTGTTTCACCCTGAATGTCTTGCGTTTCTCACCGCGCCATCTCCATTAAACCAAATAACATCTGTCACTCAAAAACAATCTTCTTAAATGTGATTCATTATTTTCAACAGTCAGGCTGTTTTGTTGATGTATTTGAAGGTTAACTGTACTCAATGACTGATAGTTTTTATATCGAAACCACTATTTGAAAGAGTGCAGTTTATAAATCACAAGAGCCTTGATTAAAACTTTGATGTAGCAACATTTTTTTGTTATTTTTCCCCATTTTCTCTCCAATTTGGTCATGAGCTCTCAGACACCCAAGATTGGTTTGTGTTGTTTTGACTGACATGGGAGAGAGCGTATGCTATCCCTCACACCCAGACAGCACAGCCAGTTTTGCTCTCTTGGCTCCCAAGGTGGCTGTGGCATTGTTGGGATTTGAACCCATGATCTCTTGACGATATGGCAAGCGCTTTCTGTTGCTTGTCGATAAGAACATCTGAATGTTGAACCGCACTTGTCTACATATGGCTGGGAAAAAACAGAGCCTAGGACTGCACGAATACAGGACCTGGTCAGCTGTTTCAGTAACTTCAAGGCAGAGAAAATGCCTGAAGCCATGTACAGTTGTATTTTGCTCAGTTTCTATTTTAAGATAATTTTATTGCATTTTAAGCATTTTCACCAATTGAAAAGATATAAGAACATGCTCTTTTGTCCTGTGTTTCTAGTATTTCCTGAATTCTCTCAGAAATATGGACAAGAAGTACTTATAAGGTTCAAAATTATGGCTGTTTAAATAAGGGGAAGCTCCAGTGTTGTTGCCCAGAACTTTATAAACATTTATGTAACGTAAAGTGAACCTAGTCGTAGCTGCTGCCATGAAATTGACAATTGTCTTAAAATATTAATTTTGTTTGGCCACTTGTTCTGTTTGCACTGAAAATTAATATATTGTTTTTCTCCTGTGGTCTAGTTTTGTTGAATTCTGTCAGAAACAGGGACAAGGACTAGTCATAATGTTCAACATATGGATGTTTAAACGGTAGGCCTATTCAATCTATGGATTACGGGGGAGGACAAATGATAAATTCATTAGCTAGCCATCTGGGCAAGTAAAAGTTCTAATGTTCTTGCAGAGTCCCTGCTTTTCCCCTGGGAACATAACTGGCTAAGCCAAAATGGTGTAGAAAATGTAATTTAGGTGAACCAACTGAATTCCTGGGTGGAGAACTAACCTGTGTAGCAATATCATTATACTCTCCCAACAAAGTTCCTAATGTACTATGTTTAATGCATTGTGTTTGTGCCCTTGACAAAAAGTCAGCAGGTTGTTGGTCAAAGTTTCAGCTACAAGCTGAGGTGTTCTCTCCTCACATCACATGTAAAATGATATATTGGATATTTTAAAGTCAGAATGCTGTCTCAAAAAATGTTTATTGGACAGGTGACTGTAATTTATAGCAGGAGAGTTATATGGCAGCTTTATACTGCATTTTATTTTGCTTGGTTTTGTCAGTGTTTTTACCTGCAAGGCCCTGATTCTGAAAAGATCGTCTGCATGCTCATTAATACACACACATAGTAAAAATCATACAAACGACAACCAGATCACACCTCAGTGTAGTGCAGCAGGTGGCAAGATTCGGGAATGCATTATAGTTATAGCATTGAGGCGCATCAAACTGCCACAAAGTGCATTATGCTTACAAAATGCATATCAAATAAAAAAAAAAATTTTATTTCAAGAAAGTCAGCAGGAAATATGTTCCTTTTCTTTCTCTGGTTCTTGAAACTGTGGGCATCTACCATAAAATAGCCTGGACATGAAATTCTGATAACTTTTCCCTGTTGTGCTTAGTGCCTGAAGTGCCTTACACTAACTGGTAGCTCTTCAGACCTCATCTGAGGTCATAGCCACTGCGCTTTTGGGGTAAAAGCATCAGCTCAGATTAGCTGTGACATGTTCTGTCTCACAGCGCTCAAATGGTCTTAATACCAAATACAACATTCTTGCAGCTATTTAGTCAGAACTTCTGGATAATAAACAGATTGCTGCTGGCTGCCATGAAATTGAGTTTTGTTTTAAAGTATCATTTTGGTTTTGCTGGTGGTTTTGCCACTTGTTCTACATGTAATGAAAATCAATATATTGTTTTTTCCCCTCTGTGATTCTAGTTTTGTGATGTCTATGATTATCTGCATATACAGGGAGAAAAGATTGAATGTTCCTGCAATGACAGGCAGAGCGGGAGTAGTGTTTACAGCCAGCAAAGTGGGATCCATGATGTGTAGCCAGGGCATGATTGCAGTGAAGATCACTACCATCAAAATTATTATTAGTCATTAAAGTTATAAGCATAATTGGCTGGTAGAACCGAATAGGTCTAGGCAGATATACTCATGTGTTTCAGACTGAAATTCTCTTTTTACTTTTAGTGTAATGTTGTAGGTATGTCGTGGCATTTGGATGTTCTTTGCATTATCAGAATATGTCGGCCCCCATGACATTTCAGATTTTGTACAGCACTGTATCTCGAGACTATGACCTTTCTCAGATCTTTATTATTTCTCCTGCTAGTGTTTCTTTTTCTGTAGCGAAGGCTCTCTGTGGACCAGCTTTTTAATGCTGCCTGCTGTTGCCTTTCCTGTTCCTTCTTCACCCCTTCTTTGATTTTCACTTTCACACACATGCACACACCTCAATGCTGATACAGTAGACTATGCTTTCTATCTGTTGACAGCAAGTAGATCGCAGTGGACAGTTCCCTCTCCACTAATATGGTTGTGTGTGTGCGTCTGTGTGTGTGTGTTTTGTTGTCATGTATTTTTGGGAATTAAAACCATAGTATAACCTTTGTTGAGTGCTGAGTACTTAGTAGTGCTGTTGTGAAAGTATTGAGTGTCTTAATAATTTCAACCAATGTTAATAGCAATCCATTAAATAGCTAGTACTGGATCATCTAACTATCTATCTATCTATCTATCTATCTGTCTACATACAGTTGTGTAAACCTTCTTAATGACATTTCGGGCAGTGGAAATTGCAAGCTTTTATCACTTTCCTCTACCTAGTAGGCATCAGCTGTGTTCCATATCTGCACTACTACATTTAATTTAACTTATTGTATTTTATATTTTATATTTTGTATGTGTACGTGTTGTATCTTGCTACTGACTATGCTGCTGTAACACAAGAATTTCCCTCATGGGATCAATAAAGTATATCTATCTATCTATCTATCTATCTATCTATCTATCAGTTAGATTTGTTTTCAGATCCTCAGTCAGCTGCATGGTTAAGTGTTAGCACAAGGTGTGAAGTGTCAGAGAATTTATTACGCTCTGGAACTGTCATTCCTAATGACAATTCATAACTTGCCAAATGAGTCTAAATGAGTCAATTAAGTTCTTAAAATGAGTTACTTAAATTCTGAGGCTTAATTGTCCAAATTTTTACACATGCTACAATTACTATTTTATTTTTTCTTATTTTTAATTTAATCAAATATAAAGTAATTATAACATTAACATTTGCAGAAATATATATATTTTTGAATAGTTTGCTGCAGAGGTTGTGTTAATGTCTTTTCAACCTCAGAAATCAATAAAATATGTGATTTGGCCAGGGGTGCCCAAACTTTGGCACACAACTGTATCTATCAGCAGGAATCTGCAATAAGTAAGGATCACAGTCTGTTTATCAGCCTCAGCAAAAAAAATTACGTGTCTGAAATGTTAGTATAGCAACAGGATCAGGTTTCTGTTAAATGCGGACAACTCTGTGTGTGTTTTGCTTTGTTTCTTTTGTATTGTTCTGATTCTCTCTCTCAATTCTCTCTATAGTGTGTGTTTGTCAGAGGGGTGTGTGGCTTGTGTAGTGTTAGAACAAAAAGCAGAACTCCTGTGCAATCAAATCAATATGCTAGTGACGACTAGAAGTTGTTCTTCATCACACATCTCTTACGTTACCATGTACCAGCACCAGAACAGAGCTTGTCTAGCTTTGTTTGAAATACTGTCTTGCTGCAATGTGTGTGTGCGGTGAATATGAAGGGAATGGTGATGAATAACGAGCACAGTGCTGTTTACTTGCTCTTAGATTTCCATCCTCAGTGCCTCTGTAATATTCACTCAATAAGAGCTGCAGCTGCACTCTGCCGACAGGTTGTGTATTTCTTCAGCTCATATGAGAGTAGAGGAGGAGATGAAGAGATTATGAAGTGTGCAGGCTAAAATGATAGCAGAGAGAGAAAGAGAGAAGGGAAGAGGGATTAATAGAGTGAAAGTATGAAGTTTGGAAGAAGGTGATGGTCATGTATGTGCAACGAGAGGGGTGGGGATTAGCAGGGGTGAAACTATATTACCTAAAAATGTCATTAAGGTGCATGCTGTCTATTGTATTTTTGTACGTTTAGCATTTTTTGTCACTATGCCAATGTCTGTAGAAGTGACTTTTAAAACATAGTGAGCTGAGAGACAGAGGCTGATTACTTTACTCTCCTTCAGCAGCAAGAGAGAATCTGGGAGCCTCACCCTGACATTTCCTACACACACATAGAAACTATCAGCTGTGCAGGGCTGGTGTAGACACCGAAGTAGTTTTATTTCTTATAGAGTCCCTTAAGAAAGACTCAGAGAAAAATATGAACACTTGAATTGTGTATGTATGTATGTATCTATCTATATACCTGTATCTATATAAATATATACATATATACAGTTGAGCTCAAAAGTTTACATACCCCTTTCAGAATCTACAAAATGTTTATTATTTTACCAAAATAAGAGGGATCATACAAAATGCATGTTATTGTTTATTTAGTGCTGACCTGAATAAGATATTTCACATAAAAGATGTTTACATATAGTCCACAAGAGAAAATAATAGTTGAATTTATAAAAATGACCCCGTTCAAAAGTTTACATACCCCTGATTCTTAATACTGTGTTGTTACCTGAATGATCCACAGCTGTGTTTTTTTGTTTACTGATAGTTGTTCAAGAGTCCCTTGTTTGTCCTGAACAGTTAAACTGCCTGCTGTTCTTCAGAAAAATCCTTCAGGTCCCACAAATTCTTTGGTTTTCCAGCATTTTTTGTGTATTTGAACCCTTTCCAACAATGACTGTATG